>SJYV01019135.1:575500-624228 GCA_006410875.1 Neotragus pygmaeus
AGCCTCACTTGCCAGGAGACACTCCCCCCCCCCGCCCCCCCAACACTACGAGGGGAAAGGAATGAGCAGATTTACAGAAAAGGAAAAAGAAAAAGAAAACTCGAGTCCTTTGGGAGTAAAATGACAGAATCAAGGGGGACGAGCAGCGGAAAACTAAGGCAGGCATTTGGAATGTGTGGGCAAACCAAAGGTAGTCAATGGAAGTCCAGACCTTGACACCTGTGCTTTTATCCGTTACCAACCCGATTTGCAGAAATAGAGGCAACCAGGAGTTCTCTCCTCAGGACACCAAATATGGTCTGGACCGAAAAATGAAAATGTTCTTTGGCAATCAGAAGGCGTGGCAGTAATAGTAGCCAGAGGGTAAGTTCTAGCCCCTGACCTCAAGAAGGAACTGGCAGAGGATCAGAAATAGCTTCATCTTGATATTCCGACCAGACTGAACACTCCAGTTGGACCAAGAGGGTACTGAGTGATATTTAAATCATGAAGTATATATTTAGATTAAGCAAGGATGGCCTTGTCAAGATCTGAAGTAACTGAATTAGACAGGGCACACCCCAAACCTAGGAATAGTTTACGTATCACTATCACTTTCTCAGGTTGAGAGGAGGCAGGGAGTGCTTCCCCTTGGGAGGGCAAGTGTAAGGTGAAGTTAAAAGCAGCCCAAGATGAGTTCAGATCAAGTCAGAGAGGAACAACCCAGACCAAAGGCTGTCCCATCTCCTTGGACACTGAATGGGCCAACTCCTTCCCTCCACCAAGAGGCACCCTAAGACCCAGTAAAGGTTTCCAGCCCCAGCTGCTGTTCCGAGTCGGCCAGGGATTGAGCCATCATCTGTCTCCTGCACAGGTGTCCTCCTAGCCTGAGGATCTGTGGGAGCCAAACTGGGCGACAGGTCCTTTCACTGCTACTTGCCTTGACCTTTACTTTTTCCATAAAGGTAAAAAAAAAAAAGTTTTCAGAGCATATAGATTTCCGGAGTGAGGCTCTCTGCCTGTAGGCCAGTCAGAACAGAGGCCCTGGATGGCTGCCCTCGTAACCCTGCAGTACCTGCCCGCAAACCAGTAACTCCGAGGACTTAACACCATTAAAAACCAGAGCCCACAACTGGCCAGCAGGAATAAACACACTGATGGCACAGATGTCTGTATCCACAAATATTTATTCAGTGCCTGTATGCAGAGAGATGGTCCCTGCTCTTGCAGAGCTTACAGTTTCACCACTCCAGCATCTGACTCGATTTAAAAACTGCAACAAGGACTGGTCTTTATCTAATGTCAGCAGCACTACAGGAAGCAGATTTCTCACTGTATTGGTCATGGTTACAGTGAAATTGTGAATAAAACATTATCTCTGAAGTCTGTAGTCACAGCAATGACATGGAATATAATGTCCAGCAAATGCAAAGTTATGGCTTGATTCCTCCTATTTGAGAGGAGTCTACTGAAATAGAACACAAATCAGAAAGGGAAAGCCTAGTAACAGGTCCCAAGAATACTGGTGTAGTTTATTATTAAACTGCCACGGAACTCTTGGCAAGGTGGGAAATTATTTCCTGCAAAATTGGTGCAGTATAATTCATTTAATCAGACCTGCACATTTCATAACCATGTACAATCACTTGTGATGGGTACATACAATCGATTTACTTTTGATTCCTAAAGGGCTCTAGATATGTATCAATATTTATTTTCTAAAGCTTCTTAAAGACTCACAGCAGAAGTGGCACATTAAAATTTACTGAAAACTACTTTTGAGATATCTAAAAATCAAAATGACAGAAATGTCTAACTTCTCAGAATTCAAATAGCATTCAGCCAAGCACTTGGCTTTTCTGAGCTAAAAAGGGGAACAAATTCTGGTTGCTTATCAAACTCCAAAAGCAAATCATAAACTTCATGTTAACTTTCAAACATTCAGTGGCATCCTCTTCCTTTATGTGGTCCTGCTTCACAGGCTAGCAACTTTAGAAGTCTAATTACGGAACATTCAAAGGAGCGATTATTTTTATTACATTGGCAACGTTTTTTAGCAAAACAGCTTATATCAAACAACCCCCAAATCACATTTAAGATTGCAGGGTATCTGAACTTACTACAGAGGTTGTCAATTACTCATGGAAAACACACACACACACACACACACACACAGGGAAGCTCATTTAAACCCTGAGAAAGCTCATTTTTTGCAAAAAGATGGAGAGAACATCTTTGACCACCTACCAGAGGGAAGCTCATTTAAACCCTGAGAAAGCTCATTTTTTGCAAAAAGATGGAGAGAACATCTTTGACCACCTAACGTATGTCAACCAGCCCAAGGCAGTTTTTAAGTCAATTGCTAGGGACATGGTCCACTTTTCTAAGAAAGCACTGAAATCACTATTTCAAAAGCCTATTTAATAACTCAGAATGAATCTGAAATATACTACTGATTGAAAACTTAAGAGACACAAGGCACTTTGCATAATCTCTCCCACAATGGAAGGAAGCTTCTTATCTTTACATGGAGGAAAGCCTGAGCAGGGTGTGATCCAGGTCTGGCTCACCTGTCCCCTGTCCAGCTCCTGCAGTCCTAGTGTGGATTAGTAGCTATATCCACTTGGCACCTTCAAGCAGTCAACCACATTCCTCCCTCAGGCGGTTCAGTGAAAGGAAGGCGGCAGGTCTGGGTGACAGGAGAGCAGTAACTCTATTTGAATTTTAAATGGCACTTCCTAGAAGTACAAGATTCACTTAGTAAAAAAAATCTAACTGCAGCCAGCAACTAAAGTATAGTTTACCTCCCTGGGATATAACAGTTGCTTTCTGAGGTTGTCACCTTTCCAGCTTTTAGGCTGTTTTTAAATAGAGTAGTTGTATGGTAAGCATTACCAAAAGGAAAGACAGCTGGAAGGATTTTCCTTGGTGTCCCTCTTCATAGCTATGGAGAGAAAAGAATTTTTTTTTAATTTCTGAAGTGACTGATACTTCCAGTTTATGACATGTCACAAATCAAATCACATGTTTCCTGAGAGGCACAGAAGACACTCTAATGGGGCTTAAATACTGGAATATGACTACTAAGAAGATAACTCCCTGGTAAGATAAAACTCTCATCTCTTCTGAAAGGGCAATTTCCTATTCTTTGGAGTGTAACAGACTTTACAATAAAAGCAGGGAACAATGAACCAGGCTAACAACTTTCAAGTGAGTTTTTCATGTCATGTACAGGACATACTAAAGGGAGCATCACCTGTAAAGTCAATCTCTTTATTAAGTTTTGACACAGCTATACTGAAGATTGATTAAAATGAACGTTTTCTTCACTAGAACTAGGAGATTAAAAAGAAAGAAAGAAAGAAAGAAAATACCGGGAGTAAGGCACTTGATTCTGATGAGTAACTCTGGTTAGCCAGAGGTCTTCAACAGGTTGCAGGAAGTGGGAGCAAAGGTTTGATTCACGGACAGGAAGGAGCAGGAAAGGCAGCTGTCAGTGGGTTCCCCTTGCTGAGAACCCCCACAACACTGAGCAGGGAGCCTGAGGAAGGAGCCAGGCCTGGAGCTCAGGCAGAGGAAGCTTTGGTGAAGGGTGCTCAAAGATTCTCTGAGATCCCTGCTCGAAGGCATACATAGACCCTAGTGGAATATCGGGTGGCTTGGCTCGCCAAAACTACATGCTATTAAGAGCCACAGGGAGGAGGAGAAAAAGCTCAAAAGTAAACCAAACTTTAAAACCTGAATCAGTGGGAATTCGTGTTGAAAATGTGGAATGAGTCTTGTTTATTAACACATACTGAGCTTGAGTGGGCACTGGGTTCTGACTGGCCACCAAAAATATGAGCAGCTGAGGAGCCCGGACCTTGACCAGCAGTCGGGACCTCTACCTGCCATACTGCTGGCCAGCTCACAGCCTCGTGCCTGTGTGGGAATTCTGAGAGCAGGAGGCACTGCCAAGGCAGTCGGCTAGAGACTCCCAGCAAGGCCAATCGAAAGGCACAGCGCTCTATCTAGACACATTACCTGTGCAGTAACAAGCAGCATAAGCTGCCCTGACCTCCACCTACTGTTCTTACAGCAGCTACTATGGAAGTGTTTTTCATTGGGAGNGCGGTCTCCTTTGGCCAAGGTCCGTGCTGTGTGCCATGGTTGCCCTGCATCGAGGTCCGTGATGTGCTGCGTTTGCCCTTCACTGAAGTTCGGGCTGTGTGCCGTGATCACCCTTCACAGAGTTTCAGGCTGTGTGCCACTGTCGCCCTTTGCCAAGTTCCGGGCTGTGTGCCGTGTTCGCCCTGTGCCGAGGTCCAGCCTGTGTGCCGTGGTTGCCCTGCACTGAGGTACAGCCTGTGTTCCTCAGTAGCCTTGAACCGAGTTCCAAGCTGAGTGCCGCAGGAACCTTGTGCCGAGGTCCGGGCTGTGTGCTGCGGTTGCCCTTCACTGAGGATTGGGCTGTGTGCTGCAGTCACACTGCGCTGAAGTTCGGGCTGTGTGCCATATTAGCCTGGCACCGAGTTCCACACTGTGTGCCGCAGTTGCCATCTCCCCAGGTCTGGGTTGTGTGCCACAGTCTCCCTGCGCTGTGGTATGGCCTGTTTGCCGCGGTCGCCCTGTGCCGAGGTCCTGGCTGTGTTCAGGGTTGGCTAGCGATGTATTCCAAGCACTGTGCCACCGTTGCCCTTCACAGATTTCTGGGCTGTGTGCCGCTGTTACCCTGCACCAAAGTCCGGGCAGTGTGTGGCGGTCTCCTTGAGCCGAGATCCGACCTGTGTGCCATGGTCACACTGCTATGAAGTCATCGGTGTGTGCTGCAGTGAACGTCTGCTGACATCCGTGCTGTGTTCTAGGGTCNAAAGCTTAAGAGAAACAGAATGAAATATTCTCACTTTCAGAGCTTTCCAATATTCCATTATTTCCAACGTTTCCATTATTAACTTTAATATTCACTCTAAGACACGTTTCAAACAGGAATTACATTATCATTTTAAAAAAAACTTCAACATAGCTAAATCTAGGGTGTGCTTTTTTTTTTTTTTTTTGCATTCAGCATGTATTACTCTATCACTGTGGAAGCTCTTAAGCATTTATTTAAAAAAAACTTAGAACCATATTCACAATGTAGAACAAGTTTATAAAACTGGTGTGCAAAGTTCATCATAAAAGGATAACACTATGTTTAGAAACAAAGCTGCCTCCCCTGTTATATTTCTTTATTCTTGATATAAACAGGAGACATATACTATTTAAAAATAATACTTTTTAAATAGTAAAATATACAAGAGGTTCCTGAGCATAACAAAAATATCTTGAAAATATGTGGCTATCTGAAGTATAAAATAGCAAGTGTAAAGAATAGCATGATTGTAAAACTACGTTTGAAGGCTTAGAAACAGTATAAAATAGTTTGCCTTTGTTGAGTGCATAATTATACATTAGTGCAAACAAAAATGTCTCAAAATTTAATGACTACAAATCTCAAAGATTTGCAGAGGTGCGCAAAACATGGAATTTCTTTAACGTCATGCGAACAGAACCCAGCTCTCGATTAATCTTCTCCAAACGATCTTCCAAGGCTTCCTGGACGAAAATAAAGGAAAAAACTTAATCAGAATTCTACCAAGTTCACCAATTCTATAAGTACCACCAAAATGACCTCTCTTTCAGCAAATGACCAAGTTTAAACATCAAAAATTAAAATTATTTTGGCTTTTATACAAATCATCCTTTACATTACTTCATTTAAACTATAAACATAAGTCAACTTTTCAACCATTCAAGGTAACTGCTGAACTTTAAATATTCTCAATATGTTTGATACACTATGTGTTAATTATAGCAACAGCAACCCAGTTCTCTAGGAGAGAATTATTTGACTCTGCTGAACTGAAAACAGTACAAGAGGAGCCCAGAAGGTTCTTCATACATTTCCCCAGAAAAAACGGACACATCTGATTGGTGCTGTAACCCACTTATATCAGAGAACTTTCTTCTGACCAAAATTTCTAGGTTAAAAAGGAAAAATGCTGGAGGAGAGCTTTCCAAGAAACAAGAGACTGTACAATGGAATCAGTGTAACAACTGTTATTTTAAAATAAATACTACTGTTAAACAGTACCTGAAATATATATTCACCACTTTAAGTATTTTATTCAGTACTAACTCCAATGGTATCCTGAAATAAAACCTAAAAATTTTATCTTCAACAACTTTTCTGTAAGAAATTAACAGTTCATTTTTAGAATATTCAGAAGATAGAAGAGCAAAAAGTAAAGACCACTGTTCCTGTTTCCTGTTTTTTTATGTATATAGGAACATCATTTTTAAGAAAAAAAATCAAACACTTCTTTAGAATGTTTTTCAATTTAACTTTTCTTGTTATGGAATATCCTTTATGAGATCATTTTAAATATATATTCTGAAACATGTCTCTACACATACCTAGAAATAGTGCCTTAGGAATCGTTCCCTCAAGTAAAAATGCTAGGTCCAAAAAAATGTATAATTTTAAAGCTCTGGATACATGTCAAGCTGAATTCCAGGAAGCCTGTGACACTTTCTCCTTACTCAATGTTGAAGGATAAGCTTTTCCCTAATCCAGCTATCATTGTTTTTTGTTTGTTTGTTTTACACCTGCCAATGTAAGAGCTTAAAAATGATGCATGCACATGTGTGCATGCTCAGTTGTGTCCAAGTCTTTGCAACCCCATGGACTGTAACCCACCAGGCCCCTCTGTCCATGGAATTCTCCAGCAAGAATACTGGAGTGGGTTGTCATTTCCTTCTCCAGATTTTTCCCACCCAGGTATCAAATCCATGGCTCCTGTGGCTCCTGCACTGGCAAGCATTTTCTTTACCACTGAGCCTCCTGGAAAGCCTTAAAAGGTATGCTTTTGTTTAAATGTGTGTTTGTTTTTTTAAACTCATTAGTGAGTTGGAGCATTTTTCATCTTTTTTTGCCCTTTTTTACTTACGAATCCTACACAAGCATCCTCAGCCTTTTTTTTTTGGTTGCCCTTTGTCTTCTTACTATATTGAAACAGCTTTGACATACATGACTGGAAACTAAGACCCTTTAAAAAAGTCTTATTTTAAGAGCTTGTTGGGACTTCTCTGGTGGCTCAGTGGTAAAGCATCTGCCTGCCAATGAAGGAGACACAAGTTCGTCCCCTGATCCAAGAAGATCCCACATGCTGCAAAGCAACTAAGCCAGTGTGCCACAACTATTGAGCCTGTGCTCCAGAGCCAGGGACCACAACTGCTGAGCCCACGTGCCACAACTACTGAAGTACGCATGCTCTAGAGCCTGTCCGCAACAAGAGAAGTCACCACAACAAGAAGCCCACACACCGCCACTGGAGAAAAGTCCACAGCGAAGCAGCGAAGACCCAACATAGCCAAAAATAAAAATAAATAAGATTAGAAGGAGCTTGGGCCTTCCTGATAGCTCAGTTGGTAAAGAATCTAATCCTGGGTCGGGAAGATCCGCTGGAGAAGGGATAGGCTACCCACTCCAGGATTTGTGGGCTTCCCTTGTGGCTCAGCTGGTAAAGAATCCGCCTGCAATGCGGGAGACCTGGGTTTAATCCCTGGCTTGGGAAGATCCCCTGGAGAAGGGAAAGGCTACCCACTCCAGTATTCTGGCCTGGAGAATTCCATGGACAGTCAGTAGGGTTGCAAAGAGTCGGATACGACTGAGTGACTTTCACTTCATTTCATAAAGAGCTTAAAATCATCATTATGTAAACATATGTAAACATATATGGAACCAAATGTTTCAGATACATTTAGAATTAAGAGAACCAACAAATTTTTCTTCTGCCTTCCCAATAAACTGCTTTATTTATTTATTTTTGGCTACACTTTGTGACCTGTTGGATCTGGGACCAGGATCAAACCTGTGCCGCCTGCAGGGGAATCACAGAGTCCTAACCACGGGACCACCAGGAAATTTCTCAGTAAACTACTTAAAAATGAGTTTCATGTGTTCAGTCTTACCAATTAATAAATAAAAACTTTCAGAGCAACAAAGACAATGAAGGAAAGTCAGAGAAGAAAGAGACGTTAAAGATAACGAAGAACCCATGTGGGATCTTCCTGGACTGGGGATCGAACTCATATGTCTGCTTCACTGGCAGGCAGATTCTTTACCACTGAGCCACCAGGGAAGTCCCAACAAGCTCTTAAAATAAGACTTTTAAAGGGCCTTAGTTTCCGGTCATGTATGTCAAAGCTGCTTCAATATAGTAAGAAGACAAAAGGCAACAAAAGACAAGGGCTGAGAACGCTTGTGTAGGATCCGTAAGTACAAACCTAGAAGAAGACCTCTTCTATGTGTCTCTCTTTCCTTCTGACATCACAGATCGATCTGAGAATGAACTTTTCCTGAAATTAAGGCACTGAAAAGCCAAAGCATTCCAGTATATGAGACACAGCACTGATGTGATGTTTAAAATGTTACAAAAAGAGATTTAAAATGTCCCATGGCTTCATGCATTTTATTGATAATTCTCTTTGAAAAGCAACTAAAAGAAAGGCACACGGGCCATTTCACCTGCACCATCTCCTGCTCAATAATGGAATCACATTTCTCTTTTTAACCTCACATCTATTCCAGTTGCAAAGTGCCACTGTTTTACACGTTTACTAACTGGAAAGAGATTCAGAAATAATTTGCAATTTGGGGAGGAAAAAA
Organism: Neotragus pygmaeus; assembly: GCA_006410875.1. Lineage (NCBI taxonomy): Eukaryota > Metazoa > Chordata > Mammalia > Artiodactyla > Bovidae > Neotragus > Neotragus pygmaeus. Next base: position 584,169 of record SJYV01019135.1, read on the forward strand.
CAAAACACAAAAGGAGAGATTTCATGTGAGAGCCTTAACAATGCAGAAATCTGTTAACAGACATCTTGCCATTTGCTCCCAAGTTAGTTTCTTGAAAACATGATGGCATGAATGCCTTTTTCTTGGAAGTATCAAGTAAAATCACTTTGTTCCTGAAAACTAGCATCAAGTTATAAAATACGCTGTCATTACCAAACACTTCCCATAAAGGCTAAAAGCTCTGATCGACTGTTTCAGTGTGCCTAAAAACTGACATTAAAGAACCACTGTGGAGGCCGTGCAGACTTCCCTGGTGGCCCAGTGGTTAAGAATCTGCCTGCCAACGCAGGGGACACAGGTTTGATCCCTGGTCCAGGGACTAGGATCCCACATGCCTCAGGGCAACTAAACCCACGTGCTCACCTACTGAGCCCTCGGCTCTAGAGCCCATGCTCTNTGGTGGCCCAGTGGTTAAGAATCTGCCTGCCAACGCAGGGGACACAGGTTTGATCCCTGGTCCAGGGACTAGGATCCCACATGCCTCAGGGCAACTAAACCCACGTGCTCACCTACTGAGCCCTCGCTCTAGAGCCCATGCTCTGCAGAAAGAGAAACCAGCAAAACGAGAGGCCCACGTGCCACAACTAGAGAAAGCCCGCACACAGCCAGCAAAAACCCAGCACAGCCATAAGTAAGTAAATAAATACTTTTTTTTAATTAGAAGAAAAAAAAATCCTCGTGGTTAAATGGAGCACTGACTAGCATCAGGCCTCCAAAGCAGATTCAAGCTAAGACACGTCACCTGATTTAATTTCGTCTGCAAAGTGACTCGTCCTCCAGTAGACGGCATTCGGCTTAGTGCTGCCTCAATCTGGTAACACACAGAAAAAAAAACGTTTAAATAAAAATAGGGGAATTCTAATTACTGGCAAGAATGTATATAACAGGATGGAAAAAAAAGACTTCAGCCTAGTATTTTCTTGTCCATCTCGACTTCACCTAAGTTCCCTCTGACACAATTAGTAATGATAGCTCGGTTCACATGCGTTTCCAGTACAGCTTTGTATGGCATCAACAGTAACTTCCTGTGTTTGACTCAATAATTCCCTTCTGACTGTTCCTCAGACATATGTACTAAGTTCAGACAAAGATTTAAAACTTTTTTTGTTTGTTTGTTTTTACCTGGTCTTTCTCTTTTGTAAGTTCATCAAAAAACCGTTCCGTTTCAGCTAGGGTCCTTATCTTTGCTGTATACTCAAAACTGTTACCCTGTGGTGCTGTAGAGATGGGCTGACACTGTTCATAGCTAACTGACTTGTCCTTCTCCCAGGCTGGTCTCACAGAGACTTTCTTCGCTCCATTTGGCAACGATTCGGGGGAAGAGCTATGATTAACATGGATGTCAGTGGCTTTTTCTGAGTATTTTTTTTCTGCCAGAGAAAAGAAATTTCTTATCAACTCTTCTCAGAGAGCATGTACATACTAAATATGCTACCCAACTTCACTTTCTGGAAATGGCTGCTACACGGTCAAAAAAATGTAATGAAAAGAAAATATGTAATCAATGGTATATACTCAGCTTTTTCTCCTCAGAATTCTAAAAACCTTTCCCTCAGTCTGACAATCTTCACATCTTCCCTAAATAAATGTATGCAAACTTTCTGTAAACTTGAAGCAAAAACAGTTTAAAAAATAAGCAACACATTTAGTGGACATATATCAACATTATAGAGTTAGTATTTTAAGGGCCTGCCCAAGCAATTTCATGTATGTTATTTTACAACTTTATCTCAAATGGAAAGTACAATTGAAAAAAAGGAAAAAACATCCAAAGCCTAAGTTGTATATAAGTTATAGAACATAAAAAACTGAACGGTATGGCCCTGGTAATTAAACATGAACATCCCTTGACCTCAGTTTCCCAACTTTCCAATGAGGATAACACAAACAAAATGAGCATTAAAAATGCTTATTTTTAGAGGCCCTTGGGTAAAAAAAATTTAAGTGCAGGCTATAATGACATCTAGAGCCTTGATACCAGAAACTCACAAAATGAATGACTAAAACCATCATTAGTAATTTTTTAAGAAAAGATACCTTCCGAGTCATCTAGAGGAAGAAACTGGAGTTGTTTCCTTGGATTGGAACGTTGTACAGTAGACACAGGAACAGTATCTAAATCATCCAAAAGTATATCAAATCTATTGAATGAAGCAAGTTTTACTTGTGAGAAAAAAATGTTAACCAATGTTCCCTATTCTCCACTAGACAGATGAGCTGGCATCCAAGTTAACTCATATATTTACATATTTTTTAAGAGAGAAAGGTGGTCATATAGTTTTTAAAACTTGAATTTAAATAATAATTTCTAACACAAAACTATATTTACATGCTGGTGACTTAAAGCATTTACTAATACATGATCTCATCTGATCTTTGTTAATAAGCATATGAAATAAGCAGATAAGCATTATTATCCCTGTTTTATAGAAGAGGAAACTGAGGTTCAATGTGCTTCATTAATTTTCCCCAACAGCCTGACAGAGCTGGGCCACCAGATCTCGTGTCTTAGGCATCAGTGGTCATTTCCCCCCGCAGTACACACTGCAGACCACCCTTCAGAGAGAACAGCCTCCTCAGAGCACAGGCAAACTGAGGTCCAGTGCCAGGGCCCCACCAGGACAGCCCACTGTACAAATGGCCCCCAGTTTTCCTGATACCTTAAACCTTTTAAGGAAAACAAATTATTATTCTATATCCAAAAGCTGGAAGAGGTTCTGAGGCAGTATTTAAATTTTATAGTAGCCAGTTTACATGGTTAAAAACTGTTTTCATGTATTATAGTACTTTTTTATTTTTAGCAGGGCGTTTACTTAAATGATTTAAATCCACAGAATCCCCACTGACAACTGAAAAATTAGTGATAGCTAGACGTAAAAGTTGACATTAAAAAAAAATCAATTCTATACATATTTTATTCTACAGTTTTAGAGAACTTACCGAATTAGGCTGCTTTCGTTTTTGCTAAGTAGATGACTAAATCCTGGGGACAAATTTTCTTTAGGGGATCGCTTTGGACTATACGCCACGGTCACTGGTGTTAACATAATCTCTCTTTTTGCTACAGAGGAAAATGAAGAGGGGACAGTCTTTTCCTTCTATGTATGGGCTATGTTGGCAGAACTCAGAAAAGTACTGAAAGAAAAACTAACTTTAAAAAGAATACATTTTCATTGTAAAACTTTTTGAAAGATAAACAAGAGTATACAAACTTGGGACAATTTATACTTCTAAGTATCTAGAGGAAACCACTGGCCACATTTTACTCTATCAGGCTGTCGTTGCAGCGCTCTGTCTCAAAACTGGTTTTTCAGGATTTTAGAAGTCGACTGGAAATAAGATGGAAACACCAGTGCACCCATGAACAGTTCTAAGAGCACAGTCATATGTGAATTTCTTCAGCTGCTTGTGAAAATGGAAATTAAGGATACAGAAATCTAATGCTTAACTTTAAAATCATACTTGCAACTGGCTAAAGAAAATGCTGAGTAACTTTAGGTAACTACATGAAAAAAAAACCAGCTTTATTTCAGGCTAGCTTCATTTGTTTGAACTAATGTTTAATTAGTCAGTCATCAAAATATTTGAGTTTGACTCAAAAACTGAAGTGGTCTATTAGTTGTGAAACATTTGTGGGACACACATAAAAGTCTCGCTTTGATAAACGGTGAGAATTTCTTCTGTTATGGTCATAGTAACTGTGCAATCAGATAGTGTTACTGAACAAGAAGGCATTTAGAGATTCGGTGTTCAGAGCACTGTACTAGGTGCTAGGAAGAGCATAAGTGAAGCAGAAAGCACCAATGTGTACAACTCAGATGTCCCTCTTCCAAGCCCAAGACAGAAACCTCTAACCCTTACTTGGAGTACTCGATTTACGATTTGAAGGTGGCAAAGACGATGATCTCTGTGAAGCAGAATTAAACCTCTTTTGTCTTTGCTGGGCACCTTTCTCTGGGGATCGACTTGCATTGACTGAAGAGTCAGCTGGCCGAGGATTCACCAATTCTGTAATAGAAAAATGTAAAAAACAAAACTAGCTTCAGTTATCTGCCTTCATCAACAGATGATTATTTGCAAATGCACCACATTACAATGAAAATGCTTGATGAAAAAAAAGTGGGAGTTTTTAATGAATTCATTCTGGTTCTCTGTTTACAACTGGCATTCAAGGTGATTTTTCAAGAGAGTTTATTTTTAGAAAGCAGGTCACTAATTTATTTACCAGGAGATACTGCTTAGGAAATGCAACGCCGAAGATCTTAATGACGTGATTAGCAGGCCTGACCAAATAAGTGCCAGAGAAAGTACAAGTGCCTGAACCTGTGAAACACACTTCATGTATTAAACACACTTCTTGAGCTTCCCTGGTGGCTCAGTGGTAAAGAATCTGCCTGCCAATGCAGGAGACACGGGTTCAGTCCCTGATCTGGGAAGATGCCACATGCTGTGGAGCAAATAAGCTTGAGTGCCTTAACTATATAGCCTGATAGAGAGCCCAGGAGCTCTAACTACTGAGCCCACCTGCTGCAAGTCCTGAAGCCCACACACCCTAGAGCCTGCTCTCCACGAGAGAAGCCACTGCAGTGAGAACAGCCATGACGAAGAGTAACCCCTGCTGGCGGCAACTAGAAAGAAGCCCGTGTGGCAATAAGACCCAGCACAGCCAAAAATAAACAAATAAAAGTATTAAAAAAACAGACTTCTTGTCTACTGACAGATGCTCAGTAAGCAAGAANGCAGTGAGAACAGCCATGACGAAGAGTAACCCCTGCTGGCGGCAACTAGAAAGAAGCCCGTGTGGCAATAAGACCCAGCACAGCCAAAAATAAACAAATAAAAGTATTAAAAAAGCAGACTTCTTGTCTACTGACAGATGCTCAGTAAGCAAGAAAAGGAGCGTAGGAAACATTACATCTCACTTTATGAACTCCAAATGCCTGCTTTAACTTTCTGATGTGTGCAAGTAAGACAAACTGAGGTAGAAAGTTTCAAATACTCTTAAGAATGTCACAGAAATCTTTAATAACAGAGACTAAGATGTCATTTACTTTGTATAAAAGGTATGTATGTAATGACAATGATACATTAACAACTAGGATTCAACTGTCTGAAATAGGGCTGAGGCAGCAGGAAAACAAATTTAACTTTTTATTTCATTACTTGGGGCATTTCATTTTAAGAAGGTATATAGTTTGGGTAGAAAGGGGAGGGGATCTATGTATGCATCTATATTTCTATCAGACAAGGAATAAAATACTTACTCTTCGAGGTATCCTCTTTCTCTGTCTGTGTGCCCCAATTTTTAAATACTTTTTCTTCATCAAGTTCTTTTAACGCTTTCATGATTGGTGTGTCTAAAGTCTCTCTCTGCTTTTTTATCAATAAACTTGGTGAACTTTCAGGTGAAAGATCCTTCTCCAGAGCAGAATGGTACCTTAAATAGTAATTACAAGACACACAGTGCTATGACCTGAATATTTTCTGTCTCCCCAAAATTATGTTCAATGAGATTCCTATGACGAATTNGGAACATGGAATACCTCTCCATCTGTTTATGTCATCTTTGATTTCTTTCATCAGTGTCTTATAATTTTCAGTGTACAGTTCTTTGTCTTTTAGGTAAGTTTATTCCTCAATATTTAATTATTTTTGTTTCAATGGTGAATGAGATTGACTCCTTAATTGCTCTTTCTGATTTTTCATTGTTAGTACATAGAAATGAAAGTGATTTCTGTGTATGGGTTTTGTATCCTGCAACTTTGCTAAATTCACTGATTAGCTCTAGTAATTTTCTGATACTATTTTTAGGGTTTTCTGTGTACAGTATCATGCCATCTGCAAACAGTGAGAGTTTTAATTCTTGTTTTCCAAATCTGGATTCCTTTTATTTCTTTTTCTTTTCTGACTACTATATCTAGGACTTCCAGAACTATGTTGAATAATAGTGGTGAAAGTGGACACCTGTGTCTTGTTCTTGATCTTNGTGTACAGTATCATGCCATCTGCAAACAGTGAGAGTTTTAATTCTTGTTTTCCAATCTGGATTCCTTTTATTTCTTTTTCTTTTCTGACTACTATATCTAGGACTTCCAGAACTATGTTGAATAATAGTGGTGAAAGTGGACACCTGTGTCTTGTTCTTGATCTTAGGGGGAATGCTTTCAGTTTTTCACCATCGAGAATAATGTTTGCTGTAGGCTTCTCATATATGGCCTTTACTATGTTGAGGTAGGTTCCTTCAATGCCCATTTTTTGAAGAGTTTTAATCATAAATGGGTGCTGAATTTTGTCAAAGGTTTTTTTCTGCATCTATTGAGATGATCATATGGTTTTTATCTTTCAAATTGTCAATATGGTATATTACATTGATTTATTTGCATACATTGAAGAATCCTTGCATTCCTGGAATANGTCACTTCTTCAACCATCCCCACAACCTTCTGCAAGGAAAATGCTTCCACAATCAGCAGGAGGCAGAAAATGTTTTCTGAGAGTTTGACAAATCCCAAAGCATGGATCTCTACGCTACAGGAATAAACACACTTATTTCTCATTGGCAAAAATGTGTTGGTTGGAATGGTCCCTATTTTGAGTAATAAAGATGTGTTTGAGCCTAGTTATAATGATTTATCTGGAGGAAGGCATGACAATCCACGCCAGTTTCCTTGCCTAGAGAATCCTATGGACTGAGGTGTGTGGTGGGCTACAGTCGATAGCATCACAGTCGGACACGATGGAAGTAACTGAACACATAATGATTTAAAACTCACAGTCCAAAACTGCAATTACTTTTGTACCAATCTAATAACTAGCACCCTATTTCTTCTGCAACTAGTTTTTTGTTGTTGTTCCATATTATGTTAAGATCAAACCACATTGAGTCTAGTTCAGGAGTGGGCAAATTTTTTCAGTAAACAGTCAGATAATAAATATTTTAGGTGTTATCAGCCAGATAGACTCAGTCCCAACTACTCACCTTCGCCACTGTAGCACAAACCAGCTATAGACAGCATGTTAAGTGAATAAACTTGGATGTGAGCCAATCAAACTTTATTTATGGACACTAAAAACTGAATTTCATGTAATTTTTATGTATCATGAAACTTTTTTTCCCCCGAAAAATTAAAAACAAAAACTATTCTTTGCTCACAGACCCTACAGAAATAGGCCATAGGCCTGGATTTCGCCAGGGAGCTGTCGCTTGTCAATCCCTGATCTAGTCTGTATATGGTCACGCTGAGCAGTATTATGCATAAATATATCACAATACACCGACATTACAGCTGTTAGATATCTGGGTTTTTACTCTCTCTTCATTCAATACATTCCCAACTGGCTTCCGCTCCTATGGCTCTACATAAACGGCTCTCCAGGTCATCAGGAACCCCCAGCTTGCAAATGCAAGGGACACTCAGTCTTTATCTCACTGGTTCTCATGGTAGCTGCTTCAGTCTTCCTCCTGTTTTTTAGCAGCTATTTCTCAGTTTCCTTTTCCAGCTCCTTCTCTACCCAAAACCACAACACTGGAGCTCTTCAGAGCTCTGACGTGGACTCACTTCTCACTACACACACCCATCCACCCAATAACTTTAAGCGCCACCTACAAAGACAAAACTCTAGTATTTATAACTCCAGTCTTCTTTCTGCACTCCAAATGCAAATTTATCATCCCCTACTTGAGTTCCACTTGGAATTCACATGAATCTTACACTAAAATACTCAAGATGGAAATTCTGATCTTTACTCCATGGTCTGCTCCTCCCATCTCTTCCCTGGTTCAATGTGACACCCTTGGCTGTTTAAGACAGAAACAAAGGTTTTACCTGGCTTTATCTGACACCTCCCTTTCTTACGCTCCATCCAACTCATAACCATGTTCTGTGGCTTCTACCTCCAGAATTTTCTCAAATCCTTCCCCTCTACCCATTTCTGTGGACACAGCCCAGCTAATACCATCTCTCTCCAAGTCCTTCAAGAGTTTAGTCTGTTTCTACTCTTTTCCCTTCCTCATGGCAGGTTCACTGAACAAAATTATAAATCAGGTGACACCATTTTACTATACAAAAAGCCTTCAAAGTTGCCCCAATGGACTTAGAGTAAAACCCAAACCCTTGACCATGGCTTAGACAATAATCTATGATGGGAACAGTAAGGCCACACAAGCCTCCTCTGGGTTCTTCAAACATAAAACTAAGCTCTCTCCTTCCTCAGGACTCAGCAAGACCACTGTCTCTGTCTGGAACACTCCCTCCCTTCCACACCTCTCTCCTGAACGACTCCACACACATCTTACCTCTCTGCTTACATGTCCCCTCCTCAGAAAGGACTTTCCCCCCGGGCAAACCTTAGTCCTTCCTTTTATTCAATCTCAAACATCCAACTTCAGTTATTCACATATTTTTTTCTTTAAATAATCCATTATGTCCCGCATAAAATAGATTAGTAAAAATTTAGAAAAAGTTTCTCCTTTGACAATTACAACTTAACAAGGTTAACAACACAATTTAAAATTTTTCTGATAAAACGTCAATATTAGGAAGTTATAATCTACTCTTTATTACCTTTTTTACATCAAAATCATAATGAAAAACAATTCAAATTATGAAAAAACTTACTCTGTAAATGTATCATCAAGATAATGTTCTTAGCTTCTAACAAAGCTAAAAAGAAAAATTCACACAACCTAATGCAGATCCATCATCCTCAGTTTTTCATTAACACAGGAAAGAAATTTATGGAAGTTAAGAGCTATGGCAACTCATTCCAGTATTCTTGCCTGGACAATCCCATGGACAGATGAGCCTGGTAAGCTACAGTTCATATCACAAAGAGTTAGACATGACTGAACAATTGAGCACAAGGGCTAACAGACCCTTTGAGATGTTGTAGTCCAATGTCCTTGTTTTTACAGATAAGAGTGAGCTCCAAAGAAATTAAGTGATTCATCTGCCGTCACACAGCTGGGCAGAGTCAAAAACCAAAAACCATCCCAATTCTCCTCAGTCCCAATCTGCTTTTACTATTTCCTCCTTTTGCAGATGCCTCTGCCTAAGAGTTTTCACAATATCTAACAGTAAGATGCTTTCACACATAAGATCTGTGATGACATTTAACCCTGTCTTCTTCACCAGTTAGACAGATGAGTGTCTCAGCTCAGTTATAGGAGTTACTTGTTACTAGTTTCACAGAGATTAAATGAAGTAACTTACTTGGCATGTGAGGGTCTCATGGGAGTTTTAGAATTATGACGTAGACTCAACATATTTTCATGCTCTACTTGCTTGACTTGAGCTTCAAGTTTTGAAATTATCCTAATTCAAAAGCAGTAAAATAAGTACATTTCAACAAGCTTAAAATACAGCTCAACTATAAATTACTTATTTAACAGACATTTCTAGTTAAGGGTGACAAAAGAGATGCAAATTCATAAAACTTTTTCACAGTAAAATGTCACATTAAACTTTAAAAAGCTGAACAAAATCAGGGAGAATATAGAAAGGCAAATAGAAAAAAATCCTACAAAGGAGTATTTTATATGCTATAAGGCTATAAGGCTAAAAGGGAACAACAAATGCATTTAATACAGCAAATAGAAAAAAAATTTAGAAATTTGACTACAGATAAAACAGTACAAATTAAATCAAAATAAAATTCAAGCCATCAAATAAATTGCAATTTGCAAATAAACTGCAAAAGATGTTTAATTCTAACAGATACATGACTTGTACAAAATATACACAGGTTAGGCTCTCACGAAAGAGGAAGCAGGCTTGCTATCCAAAGCAGACCTAATAACAAGAACTTGCTTTCTGAACAACTCTCAGCTTACATACAGGCAGCTCATCTAACTTGTGTCATGTTCAGAATAACANGTACAAAATATACACAGGTTAGGCTCTCACGAAAGAGGAAGCAGGCTTGCTATCCAAAGCAGACCTAATAACAAGAACTTGCTTTCTGAACAACTCTCAGCTTACATACAGGCAGCTCATCTAACTTGTGTCATGTTCAGAATAACAGCTTATCTTCAAGTTCACCAACAGAAAATAAGTACTATGGCCAATTGATTATTTTAAGGCTTACCTTTGCATTCTTTCTGTTCTTTTAAAACTTTTGAATATGTCTTTAGATGAATATGTCATCTTTCAAATTTAGATTCTTACCTACTCTGTTGCAGGGACGGTTTGAGAAAGAAAGCTCTAACAGGGCTGATTGTGTATACCAATCTGATAACAAAACTATCCCTAGAATCGAATGCTTCACAGAAAAGACTTGAGCAGACAAGAAAGCTACACAGTACTTCTGTTTTTTCCAATGAGAAGTCCTTAAGAGTATGGTAAAATCTCTAAATAAGGGACATCATTAACCTCCAAACACAAAAATATACTCTGAAGCCAATTAGAAATATCTAATCATGGCCATAGGGGCCATTTACACACTGTGCCTTACCTAATTAAGCAAATCAGATCATGAATACAGTTCCTGAATCTGGTCTTTAAGAAATATATAACCACAAAATTGGTGTGAATGCTGTTTTCTTTTTGGAGCACAAAAATAATTCAGCGAATCAGACTACTTCCTAATACTCTTTTCAATGACTTACTATCACTTACGCTTTATCTATGCTAAGAAAATGCATAATGTTTAAGCACATGCACACCTTGCAGGCACAGCCATCGATGTATTCTAATTATTTTAAAATCTTTGGCTAAAATCAAATGTATTTCCAGGTGAAGGGAAGATGAGGATAAAATCTAATCTCAAAGTGCTTAAAAATCCTCAAAAAAGGGTTTGCTTTCCCATCATTTTCAATAGACACATATTTAAGGGCTGAAAGAACAATTAGAAGGTTTTTGCTTATTAGTAAGATAATAGATTTTACCTTTTCAAATCAGAAATCTGAGTATGTGCATCAAGCAATTTGTTCTCAGTTATATTTAATGTACCCTATGAAAATAAAGAAAAAATTCAGATAACTGAAGACAAATATTTAGATGTAGTCTTAGATTAGTTTTATGTTATGCATCTTAAGAGGAATACACCAAAAGAGAACTATAAAGAAAATTATGCATAATCAGCAAGTCTGGCATCAACCAGAGAAAATACACATAACACAAAGGAAAAAATGAGACAGCAAAGATTGGTTTAATCAAATAGTTGTGTGTAATTTCCCTTTTTAATAAAAGTGAAGTCACTCAGTCATGTCTGACTCTTTGCGACCCCATGGACTGTAGCCTACCAGGCTCTTCCATCCATAGGATTTTCCAGGCAAGAATACTGGAGTGGGTTGCCATTTCCTTCTCCAACGGATCTTCCCAACCCAGGGTTGGAAGCCAGGTCTTCTGCATTACAGGCAGATGGTTTACCATCTGAGCCACCAGGGAAGCCCCATCCAAGTACTAACCAGGCCCAACCTTGTTTAGCTTCCGAGATCAGACGAGATCAGCCATGTTCAAGGCCGTATGGCCCTTTTTAATAAATAAAGCCTACGAAGCTTTGCTTGATTAGAAACAATCAGTGTCAAAATTAACATTTTTAAACACAGACTGACTGAAACCTCAGTAAATGGAAAAACTAAAACCTGTAATGATGAGATTTCAGCTGTAACAACTAGCCCCTGAAACCCCAGACATTCTGGCTACCAAGCTGTGCTGGCCTTCTCATTAACCTTGGATAATCACAACCCTGCATTTTATGCAACAGAATTCCTTGAAACTCACTTGCTTACTGTGGAGTTTCAGTGAATTAGAAATTGTAGATCCCAAACAGAGTTTTAATTATAAGAATTCAAACATAGGTTACTCAACCGCACAAAAAGCTACTGTTTTGCAACACAAAATTTTATATCTAAATAGTATTAATTATGTGCATTTGTATGGTATTTTATACTCTTCTAAAAATTTCATCTCATCTCAAATGAAGCAACTACTCAATAAATATTTTTTAAATTAACAAATTTAACAAACTTGTGAGTTCAAGGGCAGATATTTGAAAATAAGGATACTGACACAGAGAGGATAAGTCTAGTTCAAATAGCCAGATGGGCACAAAGGAGGGGAGAAAAAAGGGAGACAGTCAGATCTCCTGACTTCCAAACTGATGCGTCTGCCCCACAGGAAGTTCAGAACATGAATCAGTGACCATTACCTTTACTCTTTCGTGTTCTTTTCCAAGGGACTCATACTCTCCTAAAAGCTACAAGGAAAAACAAAAGAATTGCATCACAAGATTAAATATTATAACATCAGCAGAGACTATAAAAACCTATAAACTACCCATACTCTTCAAAGATGCTAGTGTCATTAAAGGACAATGTTAACACATTGTTTCAGATTAAATAATGTTAACACATTGTTTCAGATTAAAATCCTATGGATGGAGGAGCCTGGTAGGCTACAGTCCATGGGGTCACAAAGAGTCAGAATTTCAGAAAGGCAACTAAAAAAACCAGAAGCAAAACAGGAAAAAAAAAAAGAGATGAGTGAGGGAATTCCCTGGTGGTTCAGTGGTTAGGCCTCCCATTAGCTGCACAGTGTGGAAAAGAATAAACAGTCACATGTGGCTAGCAGCAATCATGTTAGAAGGCACAGTTCTATAAAATAGTTTGTGATCTTCAAAGAATTTGAAGGTTATAAAAGAAAAACAAAAACTGAGGAACTGCTCCAGATTAAAGGAGATAAAAGAGATATGACAACTCAATGCAGTGTATAGTCTTGGATCAGATCCTGAACAAGGGAAAAGAGATCTGTTATCTCTTTATACCAAAAGTATAACTAACATTTATAGTATAATTCACAGAAATTGAATGGAGCGTATAAATTAAATAAGAGTACTATACTGGGAAACACATAGCTTTTTGAGGCAGAAGCCCAGTGTGTATCCCTTTGCCTGCCACAGCTATCCTTTCCTACTTCACCCTCTCAAAAGATTACTGTACTAATGTTAATTTCCTAACTTTGCTACAGTTATATAAGACTGTCTTTGTTCTTAAGAAATATACCTCAAAGTATTTAGAGATAAAGGTACATTATATCTCTACCTTACTCTCAAATGGTTTAGGAAAAATTTTTTTTTCAATCATTTAACTACATGTGGACAGAATGATAAAACACATAAGCTATTATTCAGAATCTAGGTGAAGGGTATACGGAAATTCTTTACACAATTTTTGCAACTGTCTGTAAGTCTGATGTTATGTTAAAGCAAAAAGTACAAGAAATTTTAAAAACCAGGAGCTCATGTTCTCACACACACTAAAATTACACTACCAATACATTAAGAATAATAATAACCAAACAATATAAAGTTCTAATAAAATACAGCACAGTGAACAGTGTTCACATGCATGCCCTCCTGAAACTTTACTAAAATGACTATAAAAGAATAAAAAACATAGTGCTTGCTGATATGACATGCTGAAAACGATACTTTATTTCTATGATTTTCCTCCTCATAACTCCCAGTCTGATGATGAGAGAAACATCAGTCAACTCTCAAGGGACATCCTGCAAAACACCTGCCCAGTCCNAAAAAACATAGTGCTTGCTGATATGACATGCTGAAAACGATACTTTATTTCTATGATTTTCCTCCTCATAACTCCCAGTCTGATGATGAGAGAAACATCAGTCAACTCTCAAGGGACATCCTGCAAAACACCTGCCCAGTCCTCAAAACCGTCAAGGTCATGAAAAAGGAGGGACATCTGAGAAACTGCCACGGCCAAAAGGAACTTATGCAGATGGGATGGCTAAATGTAACCTGGTCTCCTGGAGGGAGTCCTGGAGCAGAAAAGGAACATTAGGAAGAAAACAAGGAAATCTAAATAAACTGTTGTATTTATTAATAATGCATCAAAGTGTTCATTAATTGTGGCCAAGGTACCATACAAATGCAAGATGCCAAAAACAGGGGAAATGGTGTGGGGCATATGGGGACACTCTACTGTCTCCCCAGTTTTTCTGTAATTCTAACTATTTCTAAAAAATAAAACTTTTTTTTTTAATGTTAAGTGGGGTTGTAACTATAAATGTTTTTAGATATGGAAGACCTCAAAATTTGTCTCATGCTTCTTTTTCTCAGGAGATGTACACTAGCAAAACAGAAGATGAACCTACACAAAACAACAGATGCACCACAGAAAAGAAGGAAAGACAACTCCCAGGGTGATGACAAGGGCAAGCCCTACAAATCTGCGTATCAAACCTCAGAGCAATCAGTTCAAACTGAAGCAAGGATACTAGGGAGGCAGGCAAGGGGAAAGGAAATGCTATGCATGTTAAAAAACAACAACAACAAAAAAAAAACTAAGCAGATTAAAAATAAAGCAATTACTAAATTAAGGAAAAATATAACAAAGGTTGGAAGAGAAAGGAAATAAAATCACTGAACACTGCAGCTTAGCTCTGAAAAATATTTATATAGACATAAGAAATACTGAATTCTAATCCACCTACAAACAATATATTGTATTTAAAATCTAAGATATCACTGAACAGAAATCATACTATTTAATATTTACTAAAATACTAAGAGGGGGCTTCCCTGGTGGTTCAGTGGCTAAGAATCTGCCTTGCAATGCAGGGAACACCAGTTCAATTCCTGGTGCAGGAAGATCCCACATGCCATGTGGCAGCTAAGCCTGAGTGCCACAACTACGGAGCCTACACTCTGGAGCCCGAGAGCTGCAACTATTAAACTCTGCACAATGCAAGAAGAGAAGCCACCTCAGTGAGACGCCCATGCACCACAAGTAGAGAGTAGCCCTCACTCTCCACAACCAGAGAAAGCCCACGCAGCAGTGAAGACCCAGCACAGTCATAAAATGCTAAGAGGAAAAAACGCTTCCAATTAAAATAAGACACTATAGTGTAAAAATGTATTCCAATTTCAGAGCTGTTCAAATGTAAAAAAAAAAAAGCTTCTCAGAATCAATTTAATCACACTGGAAACAGGGGGACAAGTGTTTGGGAGCCAATGGTGAAAGAAAGCTAACTGTAGTGATCTTGCAAAGAAGGAAGTCAATATATAACATCTGAGACTGACAGGTAAAAGAGAAATGTAAGTTTCTTATTTAGAAACAGGAAGCAAAATTTTAGAAGAAGTAACTAAAAGGGCTGAAAATAACAACCTCTAGGATAGAGGATTACAAGTTAGGAAGAGGTGGAGAAGACTGCTGTTTCTCATTTGAAATTTGACCATTTAAACTATTTACATGTATTATCTTCGTGAAAATAAATGTTAAAAAACAAAGCAGCAAGAATCAAATCTAAAGCTACCAGAAAGAAAATTTCAACAGCTGGAAATACTTTCAGATTTTTTATGTACTGTCACAAAAATATTAATAAAAACTTAAACTGAAAAAACCTGAAACTTTAATTCATCTTTAATGTGATACAATTCTAAATTTTAAGTGAAATTAAATCAAAATGAATAATTATATCAACCCTCTTCTAAATCTGGTTCATTTTACTTTCCAGACACACAGATGTTGATTTAAGACCACTCAAAAGCTGCCCTGCTAGAGATCGAAAGGCGTGGGAGTGACACCATAGTTCTGAAAGCCCTGACTTCCTGTTTCAAGATAAGACCCAACCGACTCAACCAGAAAGGTATACAGATATTTGCAGCAACAGCAAAGTCATGTAAAGCGAAAACAAACGTGAAATATGTCATAACAGCTTGTAAGACTACAAAACCTACTTTTAGCCAACCACAGAACTGAGTTATCGTTACTTGTCACTTACATCTTGAAATATTTTGTTTTCTTGTTTTAGTCTTGCTTCTTTATCATCTGAGAGTTTGTAAGCATTCTCAAATGCCTCTTCCAAATCCTGAAGTCTAGATTTCAGTCGAATAATGGTATTGTCTTTTTCTTTATTACTTGTTCTCATTTCTTCAATTCGTTCCTGCAGAATTTTGGAGGCACTGCTGGCTGCATTGAAGCGTTCTCTGAAATCACTCTACAAAACAAAGACAAGGCTAATACGTTGTTTTCAATAATAATAATTATAAAAAACAAACAGAGGTCTCAATAGCAGCTAATAAACTGTGGACACTAAGATATAAAACCATATAAATAGAAATGAACACATCTGATATTCTGTTATATCCTAGGAATGGAGACTAGAAAGGATTACCCAACAGAATAATACACAGAAAAGCACTGAGGCATTCTGATTCCATTTTAAAGAGGAAAAAATCATCATGACTATCAGGAAACTGATTCTGAGAGCAAAACTGGAATTTTTTGCCTCACATTAATACTTATAGGGGGGAAAAAAGCATTTCTTATCATATTGTCTCATAATGAAAAGAAAATTCAAAATGCATCTGATCTGTTAATATTCATCCAATAATCATTAACTGCAAATCGACCAGGCACCAGGTTACTATACTAGGGTGCTAGAAATGTAAGACTGACAGAAACGCCCCTGACTTCATGAGGTTTATAGTTTAGAGGTGCATGCATGTGCATGTGTGCTCAGCCACTCAGTTGTGTCTGACTCTTTGTGACCCTGTAGACTGTAGCCGCCAGGCTCCCTCCTCTGTCCACGGGATTTTCCAGGCAAGAATACTGAAGTGGGTTGCCACTTCCTCCTCTGGGGATCTTCCTGACCCAGGGGATCAAACCCACATCTCCTGCAGGCAAATTCCTTACCACTGAACCAAATGGTAAGCCACAGTTTAGGAGGAGACAAAGATAACTAAATAAACATCAAAGACACAGAAATAATGTCTAGAATATAACTGGCATTTTCCAGCAAAACATTGTAAAATTACACACAAAAGAATAAAACTTGGCAGTGCATGGGGGGAAAAACAAGTTATTTAAGAGGAAAAGGTTAAGCACTTCTACTTATATATCTAAGAAAACTGAAAATATGTCCATATAAAATCTTGTATACACATGTTCACAGCACTATCATTTATAATAGCCAAAAAGTGAAAACAACCCCCCTATCACCTGATGGACAGATAAACAAAATGTGGCATAGCCATACCACAGAGTACTACTCAACTGTGAAAGAGTGACATACTGGCCCATGCTACCCTATGGATAAACCTTGAAAACTTGATGCTAAGGGAAAGCAGCCAGATACACAAGGTCACATGTGATGTGATTCCATCTACACCGAATACCCAGAATAGGTAAACTCATAGAAACAGAAAGCAGAGTAATGGCTACTTATAGCTGAAAAGAGTGTGTATGTGAAATGGCGGGGACGGCTAAAGGGGTTTGGGATTTCTTTTTAAGGCAGAAAAAATTACGGTGATAGGTGCATAAATTTGTAAATATACTAAAATCCACTGAATTGTACACTTTAAAAGCATGAGTTTTATAATATCCAAATTATATCCCAATTAAAAGATAAAAATTTTAAAGGGTAAAATTTGTAGTTATCATATGAAGCCAGCAGCATTCAAAAAGGAATTTTAACAAGAAATCCTAAAGGAGAAGACAAGCAACATATAATGCTTTTATAAAAATATTCATTTGTCTCTAAAGTTCAATTAATAAAAAAGCTTACATTTTAAAACATTTAGCCACTAGGACAACGACCAAAATTACCATACTTACCACTTCTCTTTCCAGTAAGTTATTCTTATTTTCAAGTGTTCTCACACGACTAGTAGCTTCATTCAGAGCACTCTCTAATTGGCCACATCTAAAACAATATATTGAAACAAAACAATCAAAAGCAATATCCTTTCTCTTAAAAGTGTTATAAAAATCTGATTCTCTAATATATTACATAAGTAATAACAAATTTTCCAATGTCAGCCAAGACTAGTTCAGTTCAGTAGCTCAGTCGTGTCCGACTGTTTGCGACCCCATGAACTGCAGCACGCCAGGCCTCCCTGTTCATCACCATCTCTCGGAGTTCACTCAGACTTATGTCCATCGAGTCTGTGATGCCATCCAGCCATCTCATCCTCTGTCATCCCCTTCTCCTCCTGCCCCCAATCCCTCCCAGCATCAGAGTCTTTTCCAGTGAGTCAACTCTTCTCATGAGATGGCCAAAAAGTACTGGAGTTTCAGCTTTAGCATCATTCCTTCCAAAGAAATCCCAGGGTTGATCTCCTTCAGAATGGACTGGTTGGATCTCCTTGCAGTCCAAGGGACTCTCAAGAGTCTTCTCCAACACCACAGTTCNAGTGAGTCAACTCTTCACATGAGGTGGCCAAAGTACTGGAGTTTCAGCTTTAGCATCATTCCTTCCAAGTACTTATATATAAATTATCTTATATATTATCATATATTATTTATACTTATATATTTATCTTATATATTAATATATTTTTTATATATCAGTATTTTTTTAATATATTCTTTTTCAGATTCTTTTCCATTATGGATTATTATAAGATACAATTCCCTGTGGTATACAGTAGGTCTTGTTGTTTATCAAATATTCCTTTTTAAAGTAAAATTACTTAAGGGAAAAGGTAAGGTGGGCTGATTTAGAGATAAATGGTAGGTAACAAGTAGTGCAGGTGGTGAGCTGAGCCAGCAAGGATCTAGAAGGGGTTCAGGACGGACTGGCGCTTCCTGGACGTGGTGGCCAGTCACCACCTCTGAGCCCACCCAGGCCCATCACCCATGTCTCCTCTCTGCAGACAGCTGGCCGAGGTGGTCCGAGAGCTCTACCTGTCTGGGCCTGAGAAAGCCAAGAGTCACGGAGTCTTGGCCGACTTCTTCTCAGGGGCCTGGAGCCAGGGCATCAAGAAACTCATCACCCTGCCACTCGTGGGAAAACCCCTGAACCTGGACCGCAAGGTGAGGTGTCCAGGAGCCCCTGCTCCCCACTCAGCCTCCGCACTTCTGTGCCCGCAAGGCTGGGGCCACGTGCCCCCTACCATTCCTTATTTCCACCCCAGATGCTCTCAACCTCCTTTCCTTCTTTTCTCACAAGGACAGAAAGTCCCCAAACATTATCTGAAGGGTATGGAGCTGCAGATGAGGAATTTATGCTTCACTAACTTTCCAGATGAGAGAACAAAATCACAGCATTTAAAAGCTTATCTCCAAAGTCGTGCCTTGTGGCATCCCAGAATTCTAATTTCTTATGCTCTGATTCATCCTGAAACACACCACTCTCCTCCTTGTTTATGTGTGTGTGTGGTGGGGGTGTGTGTGTGTGAGGGGGTGTATGAGAGTGGGGGGGTTGATTTTCCTTNGGCTGTCGTCTATGGGGTCGCACAGAGTCGGACATGACTGAAGCGACTTAGCAGTAGCAGCAGCAGCAACACATATTTACTGAACATCACTATATATAGTGTGCTACAGAAGATCAGAGAAGTTCAGATAAAATTAAATAAACAGGTAAAGGTTTAACTGGACTTTGTTGAATGGATAAGATTACACTTTTAAGGGAATGAGATGCAAAAATTATTCAATAATAAAGGGAGAAAGTTGTAAAAGTAAACTTCTGTGATGTGAATGATTGTTCGGTTGCAAAGAGATATTGCAAGTACCAGTCTGATATCAGAAACAGACAATTCATACAAAAATAAACAAAACCAAAAACATATGAACGCAGAGTTACCCATTAAAACTACTTACTCTTCAACCAAAATGTCCAAACTGAAACAAAGTTCTTAATCATAGGCAATAATAAAAAAATAAAAGCTAAAACTTGGAATATTATACAGATATATAAAATAAGGTATCAAGTAAAAAGTGGGATACAAAATTATAGCATAGTTGCAGCAATAAAAAAATGAATTTGCCACCAACTCAAATTGCAGAAAGAATTTAGGTCGAGATACATATGATTCTTCCTTCTAGATTTTTTGACACTGTTTTTATAATCACTCTTTTAAATTATCAGTTTAAAAGTACATATGAAGAAAAGTGAACAATGAATAATATAGTAGGTAAATCAAAAGGAGATAATAAAAAGAGANAGACCACCAAACCTGCCTCTTGAGAAATCTGCATGTAGGTCAGGAAGCAACAGTTAGAACTGGACATGGAACAACAGACTGGTTCCAAATAGGAAAAGGAGTCCGTCAAGGCTGTATATTGTTACCCTGCTTGTTTAACTTATATGCAGAGTACATCATGAGAAATGCTGGACTGGAAGAAACACAAGCTGGAATCAAGATTGCTGGGAGAAATATCAATAACCTCAGATATGCAGATGACAGCACTCTTATGGCAGAAAGTGAAGAGGAGCTAAAAATCCTCTTGATGAAAGTGAAAGGGGAGAGCGAAAAAGTTGGCTTAAAGCTCAACATTCAGAAAAGCCAAGACTAAGCATGCCATTTTAGTAAAATATATCCCAATGAACCTGATTATTATAGCAGTCAGGGAATATTAAAAATGATATGAAAAAATCTTTAAGAATTATTAGGTGAAAAAAGATATGAGCAGCTTTTTGTATATTCAGATTCATAGCAGCATAGTTCACAATAGCCAAAAGATGGAAGCAATTTAAGCGTCCACCAAGGGATGAATGGATATAAACAAAAGGCAGTGTGTGTATACATGCAATGGAGTATTATTCAGGCTCAAAAAGGAAGGAAAACTCTGACACATGTTAGAACATGGATGAACCTCAAGGACATAGTATGCTGAGTGACACAAAAGGACAAATACTGTGATTCCAGTTATACAAGGTATCCAGAAGCATCAAATTAAGAGAGACAAAGGAGAATGATGGTTGCCGGGGCTGGAGGGAGGGGTCATGGGTAGTTATTGTTTAATGAGTAGGCTAAAACAAGTTCTGGAAATGGATACTGGTGATGGTAGCACAACAATGGGAAGGCACAAAGCTAGTGAACTGTGCACTTAACGGGCAACATATAGACGATTGCTTAAAACAGCTTGATCTTTGTCATGAAAACAATTTATACATGCATATACATTTTGATTTCTAAAAGGATGCAAAAAATTAAGCCTAGGATGTGAAAACAGAAGATGGGGTAGAAAGACTTCATATTATATCCTTTATTATTCAAATTGGCATGAATGTCCTTATTCTTATAATGAAGGGCATTCTTTGTAAAGCTAATTATCATAGGACCTGAAAATAACAAAATACACAGAATTCGATTACCATTTTGACTCAGTGTTTAATGATGTGTTGTAAATAACAGCTAGTATTTATTGGGCACTGGCTACATATCCAGTCTATGTTAAGCACTTTGCATTCATTCTCACAATCCTGTGAGTCAGGATTGCCATTATTTCCACTTTACAAATGTGAATAGAGAGAAAGAGAAGACCAGTTCCTCCTGAGCCACACTAGGATTACAAGCAAGGCAGTCTGGCTCCAGAGTTCAGGTTCCTATCCACTACGCATCGATAACCTCAGATATGTAGATGACACCACCCTAAATGACAGAAAGCCAAGACGAACTAGAGAGCCTTTTGATGAAGGTGAAAGAAGAGAGTGAAAAAGCTGGCTTAAAACTTAACATTCAAAAAACTAAGATCACTGCATCCGGTCCCATCACTTCATGGCAAATAGATGGGGAAACTATTAAATAGACTTTATCTTCTTGGGCTCCAAAATCACTGCAGATGGTAACTGCAGGAATGAAGTAAAAAGATGCTTGCTCCTTGGAAGAAAAGCTATGACAAACCTAGAAAACCTATTAAAAAGCAAAGACATTACTTTGCCAACTAAGGTCCATCTAGTCAAAGCTATGGTTTTTCCACTAGTCATGTACGGATGTTAAGAGTTGGACCATTAGGAAGGCTGAGGGCCAAGAATTGATGCTTTTGAACTGTGGTGCTGGATAAGACAGCAAGGAGATCAAACCAGTCGATCCTAAAGGAAATCAGTCCTGAATATTCATTGGAAGGACTGATGCTAAAGCTGAAACTCCAATACTTTGGCCACCTGATACAAAGAGCTAACTCACTGGAAAAGACCTTGATGCAGGGAAAGACTGAGGCAGAAGGGGACGACAGAGGATGAGATGGTTGGATGGCATCAATGACTCAATGGACATGAGTCTGAGCAAACTCCAGGAGATAGTGAAGGACAGGGAAGCCTGGCGTGCTGCAGTCCATGGGGTTGCAAAGAGTCACACAACTGAGCGACTGAACAACAAAAGCATCAAGCATTGCAGAAATGAAATACTGACAAAACTGTTGATGAAACACTGAAATAATAATACAGTTCACTGAATAGTCAACTGTAGGTGTGCTGTTATTTTTCTGGTATACCAAAGATCTCACCCCTTAAGTTACAACTGTGTGACAAGTGTTAATGGCCCCAACTGGAACTCCCAATTTACAATTTTAAAATCTGAAAAAAACTGCTACATATACTGCCAACATAATTATTAGTTTTTGTCTTAGGTAAATGATTTCTCTCTAAATAACCTCAGGCCAAACCAAATCCTTTGGGGGTAGTGGAAGGGGACAAAAATGCATTGCTCTTCATTTGCATGTTACAGGCACATTGACTCCAGTGCCGCAGACTGCTGTTATTAACACTTTCATTTATGTAAGACACTGACTTCCAGGCTGCTCCTCCATTCTCTCATGACTCTGAGGGGTTCCAGACATAAAAATATTTTAACTAGTTCCCCTTTACTTTGTGCCTTCTTTGGCACCTTTTCTTTGACCTAATAAGGCCTACTGGTCGCTTCTGTCAGACTTCTGATTTCCAACAGGAAGTACCTGTGGTCATCTGTGCCTTCCTAAAAACACACACACACACACACACACACAGACAAGAACCAACTTCCCTACCTTGCTATCTGTCTTTTCTTTTCATCCTAGAAAACCTAAAACTAGTTTGTTTTTTTTCCCTTGCTCTTTTCAAACTACTACTCTCTGCCACTGGACCCCATTCCCACCACCAACAGCAAAATGGAAGCAATAGAAATGACCAGGATGGATTAAGACAGCATGTTAACACCACAGCAACCACACACTGGTATAAAAGCTAGTTTTACTCGAATTCTACAAGTTAGACTGCTAACTGGACCAGAATTCAGCTCCCTCATAATTATTCTCAAGGAGCTTTGTCTTCTTGCCCTAAAGAAGGATTATTTGCTGTCATATAGACCCTATCAGTTTTCTTTTCTTAAAAATAATTTTATTTGTTTGTTTTTGGCTGGGCTGGGTCTTTGTTGCTGTGTGGGTTTTCCTCCAGTTACGACAAGCAGGGGCCACTCTCCAGCCTCTAGGCACAAGGGCATGAGGAGTTGCAGCTCCCGGGCTCTAGAGCTCAGGATCAATAGCTGTGGCACAAGGACTTATGGCTTAGCTGCTCCTCAGCATGTGGGATCTTCCTGGATCAGGGATCGCACCTGTTATCTTCTGCACTGGCAGGTGGTTCTTTACCACCGAGCCACCAGGGAAGCCACCCTTCAGTTTCCAATCTGTTTAATATCATTTGTAAAGTATGTTGTTATTAATACTAGTATCTCTAAACTCAGCAGAAAGCTGTTCTTAATATAAGACCACGCTCCCGTGTGCCTAAGGTTTTTTTAAATGAGATAATTATTTCCACAGGTGCATGAGTGGCTAGGTTAAAGCTATGCATATCTGGGTAAGAAAAAAGGACATCAGCCACAGACTTATTAGGAAATAAGTATACAGGACAAAATAACATTCCTTTACATATACAAAATCTGCTCAACTGTCTCAGTACTTTGCCTGTATGAAACAAATGCCCTCATCAATTTTCAGTATTTTGTACGAGGATGGCTCAAATCTTTAAAAATAATTACTTAGGCAAACATGTTTCTCTGAAAAATTTCAAATCGAAATTACGTGCTTTCAAAGTGTTTTATCATCACAATATATTATGCTTTGGGTAAAATAATATATCCAAATTGGAGAAACACTAACTTTACAGTTAAATTACAAGTTTTACCTGTCTACAAGAATTTGATTGGTTTTCTTCCAGTCTTCAGCTGCAGAAGTTTCTTTTTCCTCCAGTTTCTGTTTCAAACTATTTATTTCTGATTCATAGTAAGCTCGAAGGTCTGCTATGTGTCGAGCATGCTTTTCCTTCAGGTTCTGCCTAATCCTGTTGGTGAGAGGAAAAAATATTTAGAAAGCATCTCCTCACTCTCTCAATAGGAAAAAACAAGAACACAATCATTCTCATAATCAAAAATACAGCCTTTTCCCTTTATACACCTATAGAAAATATGAGATTAATCTACAAGTTGACAGCTATTAATAAAGCAAAAAAGATTTTTTTTAGACAGTCTACCTTATTTTAATTTTTATGTATTACTGAAATTCAATAAAAATTTTCATCATTTAAGCAGATATTAGAGAACATCTATTAACATTACAAGCCATTCCCAGAAGTACATACTTAGACAATACCACAGGATCCTCGAGGGAAGTCAGTGAAACGCATTCTGGGACACCATTGGCTGTACCTGGAAGCTGGGACTGACTGACTGAGACAGGCGGTCCCAGGACAGGGTTTTCTTCATCTACAGTGCTGACTGAGATGTCGTTACTACCAACGGTATATACTGAAGGAAACGTGGAACTGGTCCTACTCTCATTTCGGAATGCCTGATTTTTCCAAGAGTCCACTGGTGAAACTTTTGCATCTGTAGGATATTTTGGGAAACCAGATAACTGAGAAGTGATGTGACTTGCTTGTGAAAACAAGTCTATGTCAGAGTGACTAGAGAGACTAGGTTCTAGAACAGAGTCCGGTGAAAAGGATATTATGCCATCAAGAGCATTCAAAAAGCTATGTGGTTGAATCCCTGAAATCTGCTGATTTGGCTTCATGTGTAATGTTGGGTCCAGAGTCAGTACCTAGAAATAAGACAGAACAGTAAGCTTTCTCTCTCTCCATGCAGGTTTTTTTGTTTGTTTAAGTGAGTAGGCTTTAGATCTCCTAGGGAAAAGAAGCTCAAGATGCGAGTTAAAGTCATGAAGCATCTTTTATTTTCACCCAGCAGTGCTGACAACTTTACCTCTGGCAGATGATTTGGGTTGGAAGCAGAAGTGAGATTCCTCTCAGGTAACTGCTTGTTTTCCCTTTGTTTTTTATGATAAATATCCTTCAGTGATGGTGGCTTCATCTCATTACTAGTATTAGACTTAAAGATATGAAACAAAATTATTCAAATATTATCAATGAATCAATGATGAAAAAAGTTTACTTTCCTGATATCAAGATCAGCACCATAAAAAGGTTTTTTGAAAAATTTAAAATAAACCAAGATGCTAGACCATCAGATTTATAATAAGAGTTCGGAAGTCATTCCCCATTACCTGTTACCTATAAATATTAATGGGATAATTTTAACCTAAGATATTTAAAACCATAAGAACACTTTCAAAGAATAAAATCCATGGTAATCTCCTTACTTAAAATAAGAACCAAGTTCTAAAGAAAAGACTTCATAATGAGTGAATGAAGCAGGACAAGAAAACTTCCAGCCAGATTTATTTCCTGTGACTTAAAAGGGACAGGTGTCAAGAGTAGAGTTGCCTAGCTCTGTAGTTACATTCATGTTTAAGAGTTGGCAGTCCCTGGTGCCTCAGATGGTTAAGAATCCACCTGCAATGTGGGAAACCTGGGTTTGATCCCTGGGTTGGGAAGATCCCCTGGAGGAGGGTATGGCAACCCCTTCCAGGAGTCTTGCCTGGAGAATCTCCATGGACAGAGGAGCCTGGCAGGTTACAGTCCATGAGGTCGCAGAGTCAGACGTGACTGAGTGACTGAGGACAGCACACCACAGACAACAAGAAGTGTTAAGAAAGAAGTTACCCNCTGCTCCATGAAGCAGAAAACATCCTTCTTATCATCATCCATATTTGTTTCTAATATTTATTTTTATTTGGCTGCACTGGGTCTTAGTTGCATCATGCGGGATCTTGAGTTGTAGCCTGCGAACTGTTAGTTTCGCCATGTGGGATCTAGCTCCCTGACCAGGGATCGAAACTGGGCCCCTGCATTGGCAGCACAGAGTCTTAGCCACTGGACAACCAGTGGAAGTGCCCACCATCCATGTTTACTCTGCCCATCTGACAAGTGTCAGATAAGTTGTTTTATTTTTTTNGAACTGTTAGTTTCGCCATGTGGGATCTAGCTCCCTGACCAGGGATCGAAACTGGGCCCCTGCATTGGCAGCACAGAGTCTTAGCCACTGGACAACCAGTGGAAGTGCCCACCATCCATGTTTACTCTGCCCATCTGACAAGTGTCAGATAAGTTGTTTTATTTTTTTTTTTCCAGAGAGTAGCTGACTTTAAGTTTAAAAAGTATTTTATATGCATAATGAAAGACCTTCATTTACAGGGGAAAAAAAAAAACCTTTAAAAAGTACATATGTAAATTGTTCATTCACATCAAGTGAGTACATTTTATCAAGATGCTTGGCTTGCAGAAAGGCACAATATATCAAATAGCCTACCTAACTTCTGACAAAGAAAAAACAAATTTTAAGTAAAAGATTATAACAAGAGAGGGTTTCTCCCCAAATAAATCATTCTCATTTCAAAGGTTTTAAACTGGAATACCTGCCTTCAACAAGGAAATATTAAATAACTTCAATTACTGAAGGGTGGATTGAATGGTGGCAACAAAGATATGTCCACATTCTAATCCCTGAAACCTATAAATATCAACTTATATGACGAAAGATGTGATTAAATTAAGGACCTTGACCTTGAGAGTAGTAACTTCTGGATTTTGAGGTGAGTCCTAAATGCAATCATACCTATCACTGTAAGAGAGGCAGAGGGAGTTTTGAGAGACAAGCGCATGGAGCATAAGATGATATGAACATGGGAGCAGAGAGATGAAACCACAAGCCAAGGAATGCCAACAGCCACCAGAAGCTGCAAGAGGCAAGGAAAGTTTCTCCCTTAGGAGCTCTGGAGGGAGCATGGTCCTGCCTACACCCTGATTTCAAACGTGTGACTTCCGGAATTCAATTGTGAGAGAATAAATCTCTGCTGTTTCACCACCAAGTGTGTAACAACAGTAGTCACAGGACACTAACACACTGAAAAAAAGTGTGTATTAAATGAGAAGTCCTTAAACGACACAAACTTAGTAAAAGGGTAACCCTATATTATGAACAAATTGCTGAGACCCAGGATACTATGATATGGTAAGTCCGATTTTTACAGCTGAACCTTTGAAGAAAATTACCCTACAAAATTTTACATGCAACACTGACAGATCCCAGTTGATACAGGGGACTTGTAAGCAGAAGTTTTATCTAATCTCTAAACATTCAGCTATAATAATAAAGTGCAGTAAACAAGAGACAGAAAAACAATTTTCCAAATCCAACTAAAATGACAGAAATTAAAAACAATTAAAATAGCTGCAAAATACACACCAATAAATGTGGCTTCTGAAACTATACATCACTAAGTTTAAAGGATCCCACTATATGATCTCCTTGAATGAGCAGAACCACCTAGACACTGACAAGAGGGAAGAGAGTGACATCTGGAGAATTATAAATTATACAGGCCATAAAACCTGGAAGAGGTCATTTGGGGGAAAAAAAGAAAACAATAAATCTTTATTATCTGACAGCCACTTGGGCACTCTGAGACTTAAATAGCCTATCTTCAATATCATTACCTTTAAAACTGGGATGGTGTCTGTCTCTCTCTCACAGGTTATTGTGAGGATGGAATGAGATTACACACAGTGCTGGTCCCACAGTTTGGGTCGCAGCTCATCTCCACAAATCGGCTGACAGGGAGCTAACTACATTTGCTTTCTGAATAAAAAATCTGGGGGAACAGATACTAGATTTTAAAAAGTGGAAAACACTCTAAACGTGTTTGGAGCCTCTTCCACATTTTGTTGCTATATGGGCGTCTCAGCACTTACCACATCACTAGCGCTGGAGAACTCATTATTAACCAGACTTTCAAGCGCCATCCACCGAACCGGCCTGTTTTCATTGTCTCCCAAACAGTGATAGTCCATGGGGAACAAGTCTCTAGAGAGGGCATTGTCTGTGATTTTAACTTGAAGTGTGTCATCAATGCTGAAAAGGAAAGACATGAACATCAAATACAATCAGCATGTTGAAAACAATAAGGAACATGGTCACTCTTAAACACAACACAATTCCCACTGTGACTCCTCGAGAGAACCCCAAATCCAGGGAGCGCTACACCGCAAACCTCAGTGACAAGCCATGGCACCTACACGCAGTTCCTAGCAGCCAGGTCTTTGTGGATGACTTCCCTTCTGGCCAGATAGCTCATTCCACAGGCAANCCTAACTTCCACAACTGAAATCAGGGCTTTGCTACACTGGAAGTGTTACAAAGAGGCCTCAGCTCCAAATAGTAACACACCAGGCCTAACTTACTCAAGATGGGACTTACTATAGGTCATGACAGGGTACCATTTAACTCTGGGCCTCAAATTTAACCTGTGGTCATTCTCTCAAATGATATTACAGATTCGGTGAGAGATACACTGAAAGTACTGAAAGAACACATTTGTCATACAGCTTTAAGCTTTTAAACTGTCCCATTTCCAGATACTACAAAGACTGCCAAGCACCATGAATTAATATTTTTTAATAAACCCTTAACTAGCTTGTGAAAAAGACAATTATAATTTGTGTGTGTGCATTAAAGGCATTAATTTGTTAAACGTAAACTTTTAAAATTAACGATTTCTGTAACCCCACTTTGAAATTTTACTTTTATATACCTACAACCTAGAAGCCTTTTCAAGTGCTGAAGCCTACACTGAGCAGCAATTCTTCCACTCTGGCTATATCCTGAGGAAAACTACCCCGCAGGCCAGGGTGAAGAGTTACAACTATTCTATTTAGAGCTTATAAAGTGACTTTTTTCACCTTGGAATGGGTGAAGGGATGGATGGACAGAGAGATGGGTAAATGAATGAATCAAAAACAGCATATTAGAGTAACACTCGGAAAGTAGCCCTATAGTGGGGCTTCCCTGGTGGCTCAGTGGTAAAGAACCTGCCTGTCGATGCAGGAGATGCAAGAAACATGGGTTCGATCCCTGGGTTGGAAGATTCCCCTGGAGAAGGAAATGGCAACGCACTTCAGTATTCTCACCTGTAAAAATCCCATGGACAGCAGAGCCTGGCAGGCTACAGTCCGCGGGGTCACAGAGTCAGACACGACTGAGCTCACACAGCCCTATATGAGGGACTGCTTCTTTTTTTGCCATGCCACAAGGCTTGTAGGATCTTAGCTCCCCAACCAGGGATTGAACCAAGGTCCTCAGGAGTAAGAGGACAGAGTCCCAACCACTGGACCACCAGAGAACTCCCTTTGCACTACTTTTACGATGTCTCTTGTCATATTTTAACATCTCTGAACAGAGGATGCCTCTTATAATTAATGGTATCCTATAAATGCCTTTGGTCAAGTAGTAGCTGTGACACAATTGTCACTGGCTGCTCATATGCAAATAAAAAAGCCATCAAAATTGGCCAAACAGGTGTCAGCAGCTTGGAAGAAAATCCTAGTGACTTGAACCTATGCTGGAATCCCTGAGAACCAATATTTAAGGGACAGTGAATCAGCTGCTTAAGCAACATTCCCCATCTGAGGGTCAAATACAGGTCAGTCCTACATAACTACTAAGACAGGTAAAAACTCAGCACCAAGGCTTTTTATTCTCGTTAAAAGAAATGTAAAGTCACCAATCCTCTTGGTGTCCCAACGGAAATGGAGTATGGAAAACACAGAAACCAGCACTGACTTAAGAGAAGAGTGTGAAGAGTTAAGCCCCTGAAGGTAAAGACGTTTCAACTAATTTACTTCACTTATACTTTTCATTAAGTATGTATGAGAAATAGATGATAAAAATATGTTTAAGTCTATAAAACAAATTCTAAGTGATAAGAAAGTATTGCATCAGTCTAATTGATGATTTTTTTTTCTTGGTAGAATAGGAAGCATGAAGTCTTAAAACTGATGGGAACTTTATATTTTGAGTCAGCAAAACAGTGTTCATTTACAGATGTTGCAGATCAAGAAAACACACACAGTGAGCCTACAACTGAAAAGCCCACCGAGTCTCCCACCCCTCAGGCTCACTTCCCCAGGCCTTCCTTCTCTGTGCTTATCTGTCTCTTTCACTCTTCTCCTGAAGGATAGAGTGCTGGTTCCCACCTCCTCGGGGACTCGGATGTCCACAGATCTGCTGGCCCCATGTTGTCCTGTCCACCTACGCCTGTCACTTGTGTTTACAGCTCTCCTGGTTACTTTAACCGTATCTCTCCTTTCCTCCAACCTATTTTCTCATCCCCTGATCTAAGCACAGAAGAGAGAGATATATATCGATATACATCAATATACACACACTGGATATTTTTATTTCTTGGTGCTTTGAAGTCAGTAAAATATTTACATTCCTCGCTNCGTATCTCTCCTTTCCTCCAACCTATTTTCTCATCCCCTGATCTAAGCACAGAAGAGAGAGATATATATCGATATACATCAATATACACACACTGGATATTTTTATTTCTTGGTGCTTTGAAGTCAGTAAAATATTTACATTCCTCGCTCAAAGAAAATCAATACCGTAACTTAATTATGACAAAATGGATCAGTGGGAGGTTATAACAGAGAAGAAAATCAAAACCAGGTCTGGGAACAGGAAAAGAAGTTATCTGTGTACTTACTACATTGAAGATAGTGGACACAAAACCATGTCATTTAATTTCATATGACACTGGGCATTTAAAATTTCATTTTTAAGTAATTTTCCTAAGATCACACAAGCAATGAATGATAGAGACCAAATTTGAAAGCAGGCGGGTATGACTTAAAGCCCATGCCTTTTTCCTATATATCAGAAATTTAAAAATACAAAATTTATAAATAAAACAGTATACAATTGTGTAACACAAATATACATGTGCGTCACATGTTACTAAATTACCTGGCTTGGTAACATATCCGTGGAGGAGGCTGGTGCAAATGTCTTCTCTAAAGTCTCAGGCAAAGAATGATACATGTCCTTCTCCTCCAGTTTCCAGTAAGTCAGTCCTAATGTGAAAAAATATACAGAATAGATAAAGGTGAGGAAAAAGAATAATAGTGCTTTCTAGAAAAACTTATTTTTACCTAAAGAAAATTAAATATGGGAGGTTTTGGCCACCTGGATACAGAAAATTGAACTCAGAAGGGAAAAAAATTCACTTAAATGTCTTGCCATGTAGGAGTCCTAACTTAATGATTCAAATATTTTAAAGTGAACTATAAAATAAATATTTAAGATTTTTTTTTTATGTGGACCATTTTTAAAGTCTTTATTGGTTATAATATTGTTTATGTTTTGGTTTTTTGGACATGAGGCATGTGTGATTAGCTCCCTGAACAGGGATCGAACCTGCATCCCCTGTGTTGGAAGGTGAAGTCTGAACTGCTGGATGGCCAGGGAAGTCCCAAAAATAAATATATTTTTTAAAAAGACAACAATTTTTTAATGCAAAGTACAGACTTACACAGGAGCAATGTAAAGAACTTAACGATTCAAATGCTTATTTTACTATGCCAGCTGCAGGAAGGAGGCAAAAAAACTATAGTATATACACTATGTCAGAAGGTGGCGAGCACTCTCCTCTGGTAAAATTTAAAAATTGGGCATAAGGGAGGATGCAGTGTGTGTGGAAGGGAGGACAGATGCTTTTATTGCATAGGATGGTTGAGGATGGCCGTGTTAGCCATGTATGAGGAGGTTCCCCCCAAAAGGAGTGAGGAGAACATTCCACGTACAGGAAGCAGCTGAACAAAAGCCCTAAAACAAGAAATCATCTGATATATTTGAGCAAAAAGCCTCCCTGCTAAATCAGAGAACAGGGGAGACCAGCAGACACTGAGGTCCAACAGCAGGGCTAGATGTCTGTAGGCCTGTGGGAATAAGGACAAACTCTGGGCTCTTATTCTGCACACAGCAGACCCACCACAGGGTTTATGCAGAGGAAGTGATCAGATCGATCATTACAAAGGCTACAGTGTTGAAAACAGATGGAAGGTGCAAGGTGAAAGCAGGAAGGCTGGTCAGGAGGCTCTGGCCGGGAGCCCAGAGGGCAGGTGAGGAGGCTCTGTGAAGGATGAGAGCAGGGAGGTGGTGACAGTTGCTAGAGTCTGGCAACTTTCACAGGCAAAGCTGTTTCATCCTGAATTGGATGTGGGATGGTGGAAAAAGACTAAAATAAGTTCACCATGGAGAATACAGAATGGCTCACAGGGGAGTTGAATTTCTTAATTCACTTTGGATATCTGAGAAAACGCTGAGATGATTTTAGTAACCATTTGAAATAACTGTAAAAAAAAAAAAACACTTTTATCTTTTCAAAACTTGTAGCACAAATTAAGGCAAGTGAGGAAGTTACAGATGCAGAGACATAAGACAACACACAATACATCTTAGAAACCCCTTTAGTATACTGTACACGATTATCACCCTAGGAGAAATGCACACATTACTGTTTTGAAAAAACTCCTTAAAAATGTAAGTATTGGGACTTCCCAGGTGGTTCAGTGGTTAGGACTCCATGCTTCCACTGCAGGGGGCACAGGTTCTATCCCAGATTGGGGAACAAAGATCCCTCGTGCTGAGGGGTAAGGCCAGAAAATAAAACAAGTATCATACCTGTTCCTGAATCAGACATCCAAGAATTTGGACCCTCATCTGGTCTGTTGAAGTAAAAAGCTCGAGAATGTGTACCAGCAGTGAAATCAGACTACAAATCAAGAAAGAAAGCCATCAGTTGACAGTTTAAAATCGCTAGGCACAAACTGCTGACCCAAGGAATATGAGCCAGGTGTCAAACCCAGGGACAGAGAAACTTTCAGAGGTTCACAAAGAAAGTCAGCCTGGCTTTCCCCATGGTTCCAATAATTGCAAAATGATAGGAATTAACAGTGAAGGATTTTCTACTCCTGTGTAATTTACAAACGTTTATTTTGATTCTCTATAGAGCTGGAAGAAGAAACCGGAAGCAGGTGTTAAAAAGTTCAGAATGAAAAAGGATTCCTAATTTGCCATCGATTTCCAAAAGACATTTCAAGTGCCTAGAATTAGTCATTTAGTACAAAAATCAATGTAAAAGCTGTAATAATTCATTTTTATCAGTAAGACTGCAATAAATCAACTCTGAAAACTGCATATAAATAACAAACATGAACTCTAAACAGTAGACTATATCTTATATACAAATAACTGGTTACCAGAAGAGGTTAAAAAATGCTTACTTATCCTCAATTCTAATTAAAAACTCCAACTTAAAATTTCCTTACCATATCTCTGGCATTGTCACAAGAAATCTGTATTTCCAAACAGAGATATGTGAAAAGATTGTTTTCATCGGAATTCTTCTTACCAGTTCCACCTCCAAACTTTCAATTCCTGTTAATACGTACATGGCTCTATTTGCTTACAAGCACCTGTGGACCCACTGCCAAAGTAAAAGCATGCTAAAGCTGCTGACATTCTCCCTATCAAGAAGGGGATCTCCACTCAGCCTTCTTTTTCTATCCTCCTCAGATTCCCAGGTAAAGCCAATGGTAAAGAATCTGCCTGTCAATGCAGGAGACATAAGAGACACGGGTTCGATATTTGGGTTGGGAAGATCCTCTGGAGGAGGGCATGGCAACCCACTCCAGTATTCTTGCCTAGAGACTCCCACGGACAGAGGAGCCTGGTG
Source organism: Neotragus pygmaeus (assembly GCA_006410875.1). Lineage (NCBI taxonomy): Eukaryota > Metazoa > Chordata > Mammalia > Artiodactyla > Bovidae > Neotragus > Neotragus pygmaeus. The sequence continues at coordinate 617,845 of SJYV01019135.1, forward strand.
AGTTACAGTCCATGGAGTCACAAAGACTCAGACACAACTGAGTATGCATGCACGGCTTTCTAATGCACCACTTTTAACCTCTTTTTCATCAAACGTCTCTTCTGCAACTCCTATCTGTTCAATTTCTGTTGCGTATCCAAACTTAACTGACCAGAAAGAGCTAACTGCAGAAGACTAAGTGAAAAATTCCCAGTGAAATATTTTGTTTTGCACCGGTTCTGAGGTGCAAATCCTAAAATGATAAGCCAACGCACACTGTGTTGACCGGAGGGGGTTTACCTCACATAATCATCTGCTGCTCTTCCACCCCGTAATGCATTGGCTGAAGAAAACAGCCCATTTTTAAAGAGAAAGGAAAGTATGGTGCAAGGAAAGCCCTTCCCAAGGAACCAGCCTCAGCCTAGCACAGGACCTTCATCAGTAACCGTCTAAAGCACCTGAAAAACCACCACGGAGGCCACAGCTGGGAAAATGATAACAGCCAGTCTGTCCCAAAGGACCAAGGAAACAAAGACCAGCTGGAGCTTTAGAAAACCCCTGCACTAAACACNAGGACCTTCATCAGTAACCGTCTAAAGCACCTGAAAAACCACCACGGAGGCCACAGCTGGGAAAATGATAACAGCCAGTCTGTCCCAAAGGACCAAGGAAACAAAGACCAGCTGGAGCTTTAGAAAACCCCTGCACTAAACACTATCCAATTTCAAGACATGCTTCAGAATAGCTAGACCTCCAGATAAACTATATTGTATTAGAAGAAAATTGGTTCCCAAGAGAATTCTGATCATAAAGCTTCCCTGGATTTAGGCTGAAAATGAAAAAAAAAAAAAACAAAACAATGAGAGACATGAGAAAGGATGAAATAAAGAGGAAAGTTCCAACTTTTGTGAATCCACAAAATTTGAGAATTAGGCACGTAAAAAGTACGTTTCAGGTGTGGTGTCTTTGTTTCACCAATCCCCATTACCTGAAAGCTGTTTAAAACAGACATGCCAAAGAAACTTGATTTCCCCTAGTGATTTAATATCAAAAATATCAAATTCACCTTAAAAAAAATAGGAAAATAAAACTTGTTTAGGAGATGATCAAAGAAAAGGAAAAGTTTAAAGAGCATCATGCCCTCGTCACAGCTTTACCCTCTGCCCTACTGAGATCCCCAGAGGCAGAACAGACTACTAGGAAGACCTAGCCCCAAACGGCATTTCTCAGACAGTACCTTCGGCTGATCCTTCGGCTGCTCATCAAATTCTCCACTGAATGGAGGAAGAAAACTTGGCCAGATCACTGGTTTCAACCTTTACAGCCCAGAAGACTCACCAGAGGAGCTTTTAAACCACCTGGTAACAGGTCACAACCACACCAATGAGGGCAGACCATCTGGGGCTGGTGGCCAGGTGTAAGTAGATTTTTAAAAATTTGTTTATTTGGCTGCGCCAGATCTTAGTTGCAGCATATGCAACCTAGTTTCCCAATCAGAGATCAAACCCAGGCCCCCTACATTGGGAGTGCGGACCACCAGGGGAGTCCCAGATTTCTGAAGCTCCTAATGACTCTAACGTGCAGCAAATTCTGGGAACCACAGGGCTACAATGAACAAATACTGATCCACAGTAGCAAAAGACAGTGAATCCAGTGAGATACGCACCATAAATACGTAGTTTATCAGAAGTGAAAAATTCTCCACTGAGTTTCAGATAACGTTGAAACAACCCAAAAAAAAAAAAAAAAAGAAACTAGTATGTATGAAAACATTTTCCTTTTCTGCCAACCTATTCCAATGAAAAAAGCAATTTTCAGTCCAGTCTCCAAATGCTTTTATGCCATTACACCAAACAAGGATATACTGTGCTGGTTCAAAAGAACAGAGCTACCAATCCAGCACCAGGCCCAGAGGCTTGATGGTTCATGTAACTTGTTCACTTTCATTTCCCTCCTCAACACAAATCTGATTAAGTTCAACACAAAACCTGATATTAAGAAGCCTAAGTTACCATGGATTGAAGAAAGAAAATTTACCAAAAGAGAAGTAAATAATGCCTTATGAAGGCTGAGTTCTTATGATTTCTATTCTTTAATAGATCTTTTTCAAAGGATGATAGAAACAATGTTCAGAATAATCAAGACATGACCTGTTTCTAAAGGAATCAAGTTTGTAGAGAGACTTGATTTTGTGATTTCAATGTATTAAACAATGTTATTCAATGACAATTTAGGCCAAAGGGGCTTTAAGATATTTAAAACTTACTCAGTATCCGTAAATCTTTAAGAAAAGCAGCTGCTGTATGAGCAAAAGGGCCACATAAAATGTAAACATTTAATCTCTTGCAATTTGGATTATAAATTCAAGTTGTCCAAGCTTCAGCTGTTTTTATAGAGGCAGCTAAAGCATTCACACATATATTACTACTTATTACAACTTAATAGTAATAAAAATTACTTGAGGGTTTTTCAAAAAATAATAGATTACTCTCAGGCTAATTGTAAAGATTTGCAGTACACAAAGGGAATTAGGACATTTACAAAATAAATGTTTCTTTTTTTTTTCTTTTTTCTTCTAGTACTTTCATTCCTCACTAGCTTTGGTTTCTGGCCTATTAAAGAACCACTACTTGGACTACTGTTTCCCATTCTCAGAGATACCATAAAAGATAGGGAACAAATTAACAATACAAAAGAAAAGGCAAAAAAAAAAAGTATGTTAATGACCTGGTGGTAAACACAACATAATTATCCTGATTATCTGCAGCTAAAGCACACAAGAGTCAAGTGACTTATCACCTACTTTCTCAGCTGGTGATTTCTTGGTTTGCTCATCTCCTTGCATAGATTTTGAGTAGCCCTCTTCTTTATGTGCTCTCTTTGGTTGGTTCTGCTTCAGCCTTTGAGCCCATGATGTTATCGATTTACTGTTTAAAAAGAAAAAAACAAAATACCTCTCTTTAAATGCTGTCTTCAAATAAAACTAAACACTGATAGAGACTATGCTTCAAATTGCTTTTCTAATAGCAGAGAGGGGATAGATTTTTATTGAGTTGCATGAATTTCTTTTTACAATATCTTATTATTAAAGGCAAAATGAAGAAAAGGACTGACTAGCAGTGATTAACAGTATGTATAGTCTGTAGCCATGGGATAGAACAAAAACCACCATAGTGGCACCTACAAGTACTAAGTATATCTCCATAGTGAAAACATACTTATTTAGATGGACTTATGGGTACCCAAGATATGAGTTGCTATAGTTAAATACCTTACATTAGATGACATACTTCAGAGAATAAAACTGAACATAATTTTAAGTGATTATTTGCCTTACAAATTTAGCCTAAGTTTCTTTTACTGAAAAGTCCCCTGGATGAATTAAAACGTCATTGAACTTACAAAATCTCTTCTAGTATATAACAAACATAAAATTGAGCATGCTTGTATATAGTATTTGGTTTTAAATTACATGAACGTGTGTGACAAAATTCCAGTTGATTCAGTCCTATACTCTAATTTTCAGCAAGTCAATAGCGACTACAAAATATAAAAGGTACTTTTCTGGCAAGCCTCCCACCCTAAGAGTTTTTGTAGTTTTATTATCAATGGGGAGGCAGTCAGATGTCATTAACATATAGTGTGCTTTGTTACTTTCAATTTTCCACAGGCAATAAATAAAAAATTTGATAAAATGGACATGTTCAAACACATCTCATTCCGACTAAAAAGAGCTATATTTACTAAACATTTTAGCTTATTATAAATGTATTTAACAAATAAAACTCCCTTCAAGTGATGGAAAAATTCAACTTACTTGTTTGTTTTTCCACTGTATACTTCCGAAATCTTATTTTCACCAAGAAAACTGTGTTCAAATTCACCGGGAAAAATGGGAGTGTCTTCCTTTAAAGCAGCACAAAACTCTTCATTTGGATGTATATAAAAACTCTGATTTTTCACACCATCTCCAAGTGGCTCTGCTGGCACCACCGGTGCTCCAAATTGTCCTTCAGAAGCCTCTGTGTGCTCCATGAAATCCTGAACGTCCTTTGATTTGTAGGTGTTTAGTTCTGAGATGCAAAAGGTTCCATACCCACTGCTCACTGAGCTACTATCCACATTGCAGTCTGGTTGCGACAAGGATGCTTCTTGCTGCATTTCAGACTCTTCAGACTTGGGATAACTGATAACATATTCATTTCTCTCACCGTTTTCAGAAAAAAAACCCATTTGACTTTCTGAAGATCTTTGTTTGCTTAAAGAACTTCTACCATAGGAAGCCCAGGAAGCATTATTGGTCTGTAACTTGACTAAATTTTTTATTTCCTCCTGTATACGCTAAAAATAAAAAAGAGATTGGGGGGGGAAGAGATTTGACTAAGTATGTATATTAAATATCACATTTTCATAAATGTCTTAAATATACTGCATTTAAAAATAAGAGCTACTACTCTAAAGATGATACTTGTGCCTTACATTTAATTTATAAGCAAAACTGATATAAAGAATTAACTCACTGGGGGCTTGTCTTCTGAGATGCCCCACACTCTGCCTGTAGAGTGTGTTTCTCCCAGGGACACTCTTGCCTTTTCAGACAGACGGCATTCTGTCTGTGGAATGTGTGCCTCTCTAAGTAAATCCACTTAACTATTACCCTGGCTTTCACTGATTTCTGTATTCAATGAGACATAAAGAACCTGAGCTTCAATAAGCCCTGACACTAGGAATTAAGCCCCTACCCGGGTGGAGGACGGAACTATGATGCTGACCCTCCTGACTTCAGTCTACTAAAGAGTGGACTCTGTAGATCTCTGCCCCAATTCTATGCTGAATTCTCCTCTGCTCAAGCCCCCTCATGAATATGCATATGCCCTTAGTTTAAAACTTCCTCATTTTTACAGTTCAGGGAGACATTGCTTTGGGTGCAAGTAATTAATCCTTCCTTCTCAAAAAAGAATTAACTAATTGGTTCTTCTAAAAATTTTACAATGTAATACAAGAATCAATATAAAGAACAACTTACTTGAATTTGGTTGTGAAATTGCTCCTGCTGAGCCACTATCTGCTCTTGGCATTGTTTTTCCACCAAACTGAATAGCTGTAACCACCTGGTCTATTAAATTACAAAATATTTTGGTTAAAAATAATTTTTTAACCTAGTATTTCACAGAAATATTCCTCCAATGGGAAAGGGACTTTTAAAAATGTATTTTTAATGTAAAAGTTGTAAGCTAAATTCATTATAAAACTATAAAATTAGTTATAAAAATGCAAAAATAAAAGGACATAGGCTTGGGCACACCTTTGTTACCTGTGGTCTGGGTAAACTTGAAGGTCTCAGTAAATTTGATTAACTTGATGTCATCTGCTGCCTTTCTAATTAATCAACTGCCGGTAGATGGGCTTAGAATTTGTCTTAAGCCCCTCTTCCTTTCCTCATAACAGCCAACAGTACTCTTAAACATTAACTTGGACCCAGAAGAAGAATCCCACATCTTAAAACAACAAATAGTTTGGTTTATGAGAATTTGACCCCAAATTAATTTGTTTTTCAAGTTTAAAAAAATCCAAACATTTTAGAGTAAGATATTAAAATGTTTTAAACACTGCAGCAGCTAAAAAAAGAAAGAAAAAAAAAAGACTCTGAAAGCCTATGGAAGTGGCCTAAGATTCCCTTCAGAGCCCCTTTTAGGTCCTGAACCATTCTGACCAACCAAGAGTAGTTAGTGCTCTTGTAACTAGATGAGGCCAAAACACAAGAGAGGAGTATGAATTCTCTAGAGGCTGAATTCAAACTAAAGGCTGGTCTACTGTCAGTTAACAGTTCAGTTCAGTTGCTCAGTCGTGTCCAACTCTTTGTGACCCCCATGGACTGAGACAGGATTCCCTGTCCATCACCAACTCCCAGAGCCTATTCAAACTCACGTCCATTGTGTCAGTGATGCCATCCAACCATCTCATCCTCTGTTGCTCCCTTCTCCTCTCGCCTTCAATCTTTCCCAGCATCAGGGTCTTTTCAAATGAATCAGTTCTCCACATCAGGTGGCCCAGAGTATTGGAGTTTCAGCTTCAACATCAGTCCTTCCAATGAATATTCAGGACTGATCTCCTTTAGGATGAACTGGTTGGATCTCCTTGCAGTCCAAGGGACTCTCAAGAGCCTTCTCCAACACCACAGTTCAAAAGCACGAACTCTTTGGCTCTCAGCTTTCTTTATAGTCCAACTCACATCCATACATGACTACTGGGAAAACCATAGCTCTGACTAGACAGACCTTTGTTGGTAAAGTAATGTTTCTGCTTGTTAATATGCTGTTTAAGTTGGTCATAGCTTTTCTTCCAAGGAGCAAGTGTCTTTTAATTTCATGGCTGCAGTCACCATCTGCAGTGATTTTGGAGCCC
>SJYV01019135.1:634884-713671 GCA_006410875.1 Neotragus pygmaeus
AGAAGGATGCGGGGGGGGGGGAGAATGAGTTTTTTTAAAAAGACATACAATGCAGAATTTTAAGAACCTGATGGAGATGGATATAAGAACAGAGACGTTTTTGTATCTCCCACAAACAAAATATGACGCTTTGGATGCCCCTAGTTCCAAAAGGGAAAAAGGGAGTTAGGAGGAAAGGGAATGATTGATACGGGGTCTGCTAAGAATATGAAAGTTAACCAGGCGTTCTGCTTTGCGGGGAACCCGAGAAGGGGAAAGAAGGGATGATTTCAGGTTTTGAGGCCAGATTCTGACATTTTCGCGCTGACAGAAAGACCGCCGCTGCTGGTTCTCGCCTAAATTGTAGCCATCAGGGAGACCGGAGTTAAAACTGTCGGTGCAACAACTACATTACTGATTCTCCAAGGAAGCCCAGGAACCTGGTCAAAAAAAAAAAGAAAAGCGAAATCCCTCAAGCCCCCCGCCCCTGGGGAAGAGGCGCTCAGCGATTGGGCCGCGCGGGTGTCACTCAAGGGCACAGAGTCTAGAAAAGGCGTACGGACCGGGAAAAAGCACCCACACGCCCGCGGGCTCCGGGGGGGTGGTGTCGCGTGACTGTTGTCTTCCCTCGCCCTAACCCATCAGCACACTCAGGGGTCCGCTGGCTCGGCGTCCTCAACGTCGCGTCCCCTGTCCCCTGCGATTGGCAGTTCCCCGCAGGCCGGCGGCCACTTACCTGGCCGCCGCTCCCACTGCCGATGTCAGGGTCGGGTGCTCGGCCTCTCGCGACCGTTAAACTCGAGGGAGCGTGCGCGCACCCGGCGTCTTGGTCGCGATTGGTTACTTGGAAGGGGGCGGAGACGGCTGTGCAGCGGCGCGCGCTTCGGCTTCTCCCTTCCTGGCCCCCAGCTCCCACCAGAGACGAAGGTCAGCCGCCGGGGAAACGAGAGGGGCGGGGCTGCTGTCAAGTCCTCTCCTCTGATTGGCTCTCTGGGAACCTACGGCAGCTACGCGGGAAAGACTACTTAGCTTCCCGCATGCGCAATAGGTAAGAAGGGGGGTGGCTCTCAGGCCTGAGGGCAGCTGCGGCTGGAGAGCCGCGCGTGCGCAGACCCGGAAGCGAGTTAGCGATCCAGCTCCTGAGGTGATTACGGTTCCTCCAGAACTTTGGAGGCGGAAGGCCATTCCTGAGGTCAGGTAAGCGTCTGTGGAGAAGCTCGGCATCCACACCGTTGCCCACGATCATCAGGGGCTCTGGAGAGAGGACTGGGAGCTGGAATCCCTGAATTTCCCTATTTTGCGACTCTGAGTCGCGCCGCCCATTGACCTGGAGGCCCCACTGGCGGTGAGATGAAGCCGGCCCCGACACCTGAACTAAATTGTCCCCGGATCTGATTTACTTTAGGCTGGTGGGGGGTCAGCACTGGGCTCTTAACGGACTTGGGGGGCGGGCGAGGACGAGAGCCCACGGTTATGGAGAAAACAGTTTTGCCGAAGCCGGAGGGCAAATGGATCGATGCTCATTTACTTGTTCAGCAGAGCCTTGGGTAGCTATGATCATGCAGCTGGGCCTGTTTTAGGCATTGTGAGGGTTTTGCTCCTGTCAAGCCTTTCGAAGGACCACAGAGAACCCACGTCCGTTCCCGTGGGCCCACCAGCCCATCTCATACGCACTATTCAGTCTGCGTTTTTCAGACGAAAATACTTCCAGATCTTAGATTTACCTCTAAGTGTCCTGAACCCCCAGTAAAGGCACATCACTAGCCCTGTCGTTAGGTGTGCCTGAGAAGCCAGGATGCAGGAGCAGAAGGATGCAGGATGCAGAAGCCAGGAGCAGATGTTATTTGCCTTTGGAATAACAAACCTGCCAAGAGGCGTTTCATCTGATCAGAGCCTTGTAAAAACACCTAACAATTTTGTCTCAACAGTAAAAATTCATTCTCTCCAAAATCTTATCAGTGCATGGAAGATCTCAAATGTAAATAAATCAAATCCTCCTCCCAATTGTGTTAATCCATCAATCAATGGTGTGTTTAATACTTACACTAAATCAAAGTACTTTTAAGCACATGGCTCTATTTTCAATGTCTATTTCAAGTCCATCAAAAAACAAAAAGCAGTTTTACCACTAATTTCAGTTGGTTAAAAATCTATAATTGAGATACTATAGAATCTTGCACTCACACAAGAATGGGAGAGTGGATTCCTGGGACAGAGCCAGGCAAAGGGAGGTGTGTTTCCTTCAAGAAAAATGTTAACCCCAACATCGAGTACTGGATATTAGTTCCTAATCATGCACTAGGCAGCAGAGCATGGCTTTTCGATACAGAATCAGATGGATTTTGTTTAGTTTCAGTTCGTTTCTTTTTTTGGCAGTGTGATTTTTGGTAATTTTCAAAGAACCTATTAATCTGTTATTAATCAATAAGCCAACAGGTTCAGGAGCTAGTATTCTGATTAACCAAGTTATCTTGTTAACCAACTGATATGAAATATTTTGGTAAAGGTACTCACACCTTATTTCTTAATTTAAGCTCTTTGAAGGGGTCTAAATTTTTACAAATTCAGAGTGGAAATTGTTTTGACTAATTGGACTAAAAAGAAGCTTTATAAAAATAACTAGGGAAGAGAAGGCTTTAGAAATACAAGTATGTGCTGTGTGTGCTGTGCTTAGTGACTCAGTCATGTCCAGCTCTTTTCGATCCCATAGACTGTAGCCCGCCAGGCTTCTCTGTCCATGGGGATTCTCCAGGTAAGAATCCTGGAGTGGGTTGCCATGCCCTCCCCCAGGGGATCTTCCCAACTGAGGAGTAGAACCCAGGTGTCCTGCATCACAGGTGGATTCTTTACCATCTGAGACACCAGGGAAGCCCAGTAACTATTCATCTAATTTAACCTCCCTCTTCTCATACTGGAGATTTTGCATTACTTATGTGCAAGCTTATACTAATATTTTATGGCTTTATAAGTGTGATTACCATATGACTTTATTATAACATCATATTGCTCAAGTGGGGCTTCCCAGGTAGCTCAGTGGTAAAGAATCCACCTGCCAATGCAGGAGCCACAGGAAATGTGGGTTCAATCCTTTGGTTGGGAAGATCCCCTGGAAGAGGAAATGGCAACCCACTCCAGTATTCTTGCTGCGATAATCCCATGGACAGAGAAGCCTGGTGGGCTACAGTCCATGGGGTCACAAAGAGTCAGACACAATGGAGCGACTGAGCATGCATTGCTGAAGTATTCTTCTTTTGCCATGAAGGCTTCAAATGACAATTTTGGGTGGAGCTCCTTGATTGGGATAAGATTAGGCTATTCAGTAATATTGGCTGTTAGCAGCTTGAGATATTTAATATCTGTTAACCAGGGTGTTAACTTGGTGTCAGTAATTCTTATATCCAAACAGCTTGTCATTGATGGGGGTTGGGGGAGGGCTGTCCCCCACAGGAAAAATGAGGAACTCTGAAACTAAATTGGACTATGAAAATGAATGGAACATGAAAATGAATGATCAGGTATACATTTAAATATGGTGTATTTAATATCAGGTGTACATTTTTTTACCTTTCCTACCCCTCATAATTTTTCTTACTATATCAGATAATTCCTAAAGATCTGTTTGTTTAAAGCAGCACTTGCTTTGATGAAGGTAGTTTTTATCTTTCAATTTCAAACCAGCTGGGAAGTCAAGCTATATTCTTGGCATCATAATTACCTCTCTGGCACTTGATTTCATAGACCACAATTATGACCTCACCAAACAGCGAGTCTTTGGTGATTGCATGGTCCCCAAGTATTTCTTAAATTGGACTATACCAAGTAAAATAGTTTGCAGATCATGTTCTAGATATATTTTCTCTGAGCTTTTAAAACAAGTCCATGAAAAAAAAAATAAAAAAATAAAACAAGTCCATGAAATAATCCGTTTGCAGACTGGGCTTGAGTTTTGTCAGCCAGAGGTTGCTGAGCTTTGTGTGCTTTGGAGCACCACTAAGTGCTTTAAATCTGTAGCGACCTGTGCAATTTTTTTTTCTCTTCCTAGGTGGTATAACCTCCATTTTACAGATTTGGAAACATGGCCAGAGCTGCACAGTGAGTAAATCATGGCATTGAGACACTAACTCAGGTCATACTGACTACAGAGCAGTATGGCCTGTCAGGGACAAAAAATCGAGAGAAAGGGTCAAGAGAAAATTGAAAATGAGCTAATATTCTTTAAGGAGCTGCAGGAAGAACAAATCTGGAGATGTTATGAAAGGTTAAGAAACAAGGGGTGGGAAGGACAAATTTAGTTTAAGAAAATGAAATGTTCTTCCAAAATAAGTCTTCCTGAAATATTCCACATAGTATGCATCTCGTCTTTTATTTGTATGAAATACAATAATGTATTTGAACGTGGTTTGAAAACAGACATCCTAAACAAATACAAGGCATCATTAATAGAGTCTTTGCGACTTTTAAAGAAAAGTGTGGAGTGTAATCATTGCTGCTTTTTTGTGTCTGTCTTATTTTAATAGCATAGTTGATAAATAACAGAGTTCCTGTTAGGTGCCATAAATAGAAGAAAATCACAATGATGCACCCAAATAGGACAGGTGTAATTGTGGATTCAATGTTTTCTGTTTAAAAAAAAAACTGAATGGGCTGTTGGTATTGTATGAATTGAAAGCTTTTCTCTTTATCTACTTTATCAGTTGTCTCTTGAACTGGGCAGCAGTAAGTCTATTGAATTTAAACCAAACTCGGGAGTGGTCTCCTTATTCTCTTGTCCTCTGTCGTCAGCTGTCCTTTTGACAGCTCTGTTGTCCTTTCCTGCTCAGTCCATTGTGCCTTTTTTTTTTTTTTTTTTTTGAGAAATAGTTCTCTGGAAACACTTACTGTGGCTGGACGGTACTTTCTCTTCAGTGGAGAACCCCCTGCCTAGGAAATGACAGGGTCTGTGTCAAGCCTGAGCCCCAGTTCCCTGGGGTTCTGTTTGGGGATGTGTTCCAGCCCTCATGAGGATTTGGGTTTCCTGGGTAGCTCAATCTGTAAAGAATCTGCCTGCGATGCTGGAGACCTGGGTTCAATCCCTGGGTGGGGAAGATCCCCTGGAGAAGGGTATGGCAACCCACTCCAGTATTCTTGCCTGGAGAATCCCATGGACAGAAGAACCTGGCGGGCTCCAAAGGACTTTCACTTCACTTCTTCATGAGGATTTCAGGTAACCAGAGCAGAAGNAGATCCCCTGGAGAAGGGTATGGCAACCCACTCCAGTATTCTTGCCTGGAGAATCCCATGGACAGAAGAACCTGGCGGGCTCCAAAGGACTTTCACTTCACTTCTTCATGAGGATTTCAGGTAACCAGAGCAGAAGCTTGAGCTGGATGTGAAAGGGAAAGAAAGGGTGCCTTCTCTTTATTCCTATTCGGCAGGGAACACCAAAACACACTTTTATGGGTTTTTTCAAATGTATTTACTTATGTATTGGCAGCATCAGGTCTTATCTTAGTTTCAGCACACAGGATCTCCCTTGAGTCATACAGAACCTTTTTCTGCATCACACAGACCCTCTAGTTGTGGTGAGGGCTTAGGTGCTTCATGGCAGGTGGGATCTTAGTTCCCGGACCAGGGATCGAGCCCACGTCTCCTACATTGCAAGGTGGATTCTTAACCACGACCACCAGGGAAGTCCCCCAAACACACTTTCAAAATATAGATTATTATTATTAAGCATTTCTCAGAAAATCCTCTCTTAGCTTCTGGTGCCATCAGCTGGCCATTTTGTCTTTTTAAAACCTCACTGAATTTGGTCCTTCACCATTGATGAGATCATTGTTTTTGAGATCTAGTTTATCTCCTTCAGGAAGGGGAAACAAGACCATGACTAAGCAGGTAAACAGCCCTGCTGCATTCTGGCCTCAACTTCTGAAATAATATCAACATAAGAGACAACAAGCTCTGAAAAGCAGCTGGAAGAACTTGCTAATTCCTGGGTCCTTTGCTTCTCAAACTTGAATGTGCTGCTGAATCACTTGAGAATCTATGAAAATGCAGGTTCTCATGTAGAAGGCCTAGGGTAGGACCTGAGATTCTTCACACCCAACAAGCTCTCGGTGGCGCTGCTGCTCCGTGGACCACACTCTGATTGCAAGACTCCAGAACTCCCTTAGCCATTACAGTAGCCATGAGCACTCATGGCTAGTCCAGACCGACATGTGCTATAAGCGTGGCCACACCTCAGATTGTGCAGACTTCATATAAAAAGGAAATCTCAATAATTTTTATAGTGATCACACGTTGACCTAAGTATATTTGGGATATATTGGATTAAGTAAAGTATATTGAAATTTACTTCATCATTTGCTATTTACTCTTTTTAGTGTGGCTTAGAAAATTTAGAATTTCACACATGGCTCGCACTGTATTTCTATTAGACATTGCTGTTCTGGAACATTAATGCAATAGAAGCAACATTTTTGGTGTTCTTTTTTTTCAGATGACCCAGTTTCTCAATCCTCTGGTGACCATTTCACCTGCTCTTTTTGCTCAACTCGACATTCATTTCATTCTTTTCTCCAAATGTCTTTCCTCTCTTGCCTGTTCCTTCCCTTTCCACCTTCTCCACCTCCATCATTGTCAACACGATCCTAAGACTCTTACCCAGCAGTCATAAAATCCTAAGAGCCAGGACTGCAGGCAGCAGCCACCTTACCTGAGAGCTGGTTAGAAACACAGGGTCTCAAGCCCCACTCCAGACCCCACTCCAGATCCTGTTTAACAGGATCCCTAAGGGATTTGTCTGCATGAAAGTTAGAGCCATGAAAGTATTAACTATCACCTTTCCTATTACTGTTGTCATTTAGTCGCTCAGTCGTGTCTGACTCTTTGCGACCCCATGGACTGTAGCCCTCCAGACTCCTCTGTCCATGAGATTCTTCATGGCAAGAATACTGGAGTCAGTTGCCACTTTCTTCTCCAGGGGATCTTCCTGACCCAGGGATCGAACCTGCATCTCCTGCTTGGCAGGCCGATACTTTACCACTGAGCCACCTGAGAAGCCCCATCTTTGCTAAAGCACCCCATTTCAGTGAATCTCCACACCTGTTCCTTTACTTAGTTTGGATGATTCCCGCAAGGTTGATACACTAAGAAGTTGTGTCTAAGAGAAACTAGTACTCTACCTTTCTAAAACATCATCAGTGAATGGTAGGCAAATGGCATCCAGAAGGTGGGTCCAGAGCTAATCCTGAGCCTTCCAGATTCAAATACCCTCTCTGTGCCTAAGATGCCCAGGCAGTAGCCTCCCCTTACCACTCTCCAGAGCTTTTGAGCCATTGGTGAAACAAGCCTTACCTCGCTGCCCCTCGTTTAAAATCTGTGTGTGCTCCAATCACAGGTCACATTCCAGAGCAGAACATGCCACCCCTGAGCTAAATGTCTGTCTTGGTTTGGGTTGATCGTGTAAGCCAGAGGAGGGACTCTGCTGGCTCCTATCAGGAACAAAGGCACTTCTAATAGGATGCAGCTTCGAAGTCCTGATAACCAGCCTTCCGAGTGACTTGGGGGCACATTGAACTCTGAGAACCACTGCTCTCTGGTGTCTCGTCCGTGCTAGGCTCTGGCACATACCTTACTTACAGACGTCTCCATTTCCGTTTTATGCTGCAGTCTCAGACTCATTGAGGCATATAGTAGAAGCTGAAAATATTCATGGAGCAAATTAATGTTCCCTGTTGTAAAGGCATCTGCCCTCTTATCTCCAGCTTGACCAAGTGAGAGAGCTTGGCTTTAACCTAAATTGCAGTCTGCTGTCTAGTACTGAAGCCGCCCTCCAAGGAAGAGCAGAGCAGAGGGGAATCAGGATGGAGACCCCACCCAGGCCTGAGGCTCACACCAACAGGAAGGAATCTGGGCTCGCTGTTTCGACTGCCGGTTTCCCCTTACACTGCTTGTTACCATTTCTCTCTTTTTCTTTAATGTCACGAGCTCTAATTCGAGCTGCTTTTATTCTTCCCCAAAGACTTTGGGTTGCTCTGTGGGTATCACAAAAACTGAAATCCAATCTGTATTCTTCTCTGAGCTTCGGGGAAGTGGAGCCACGGGTGTGTTTGTCATTTTTAGCCATTTTTGGAGTCCAGCCAGAGCTCCAGGAGATACTCAAAGTATTTGGAATCATCCGATTGGCCACTGGAATTAGCCATTAGACAAAGCAGCCAGTAACTGAACACTGGGGACCTTCGTGAACTCCAGTCCGGTGGGAGACCTTCCTGTGTGTGTCAGCTCTGAACTAGGACAGAAAGGTAGACTTGAAGCACATCGGGCTGGCAACAAAGCAGCTGATAAAAGTGTTCTCCTCTCCACCCTTTGTCTGGGAGTTTCGCCCTGTCTCAGACCTCTTTCCTTTTCTTTGTGGCCACACTATATTCTACCACCATCCTGCCTGGTCAGATTGCCTAACGGAAGGGCAGCCCCAGGAGAGGCACTGGGCTCCTGTTCCGTGAACCGAATCCAGGGACCAGACACTAATACACAAAGGAATTCTGTTCTGTGGACTGAAAGCAGAAATAAGGGAGGAAATTGTGGACATCGACTTGGTCTCACTCAGTCATTTATAGGGGAGTGGATTCTTTGTTGTAGAGATGGCAGAGAAAGGCTTTATCGTTCGTTTTTTCCTGAGGATGCTTCTGACATATTCCACACAATAAACAGAACCCATTTTTAAAGCACCACTTTCACTGGCATACTCTTGTTTCAGAATACCTCCCCTGGTAGCCAAGGAGCATCTTATGAACCAACACCGCCTTAATTATCACCCACTGGGACTGACGGAATGTTGTACTTTTCACAAAGAAGATATGAGTTTAGACCCAGCCTCCCAGGGGCTTCCCAGGGGCTCAGCGGTAAAGAATCTGCCTGCATTGCAGGAGCTGCAGGGGATAAGGGTTGGATCTCTGGGTTGGGAAGATCTCCTGGAGGAGGGCATGGCAACCCACCCCAGTATTCTTGCCTGGAGAATCCTGTGAACAGAGAAGCCTGGCCCACTACAGCCTTTAGGGTCACGAAGAGTCGAACATGACAAGCGACTGAGCCCGCCCGCATGCCCCAACCTCCAGAATCTAAGGCCTGATGATCTGAGGTGGAGCTGATGTAATAGTAATAGAAATAAAGTGCACAATAAATGTAATGCGCTTGAATCATCCTGAAACCATTCCCCACCCCTGTGGCCCATAGAATAATTATTTTCCATGAAGACAACTGTCTGCCAAAAAAGGTTGTGGACCATTGGTTTACACCATAGTGTCAGTTACAAGATTGAAAACTACCACTGGCCAAAAGACTGAAAAGTATATTTCATTTTATTTATTTTCCATAGAGATGAAGAATACTGGATTCATTCTGGAAACAACCCATGTCATCTGTACTGATAACTAAGACAGGCACTTAGATTTCAGAAAATGCACATATTTGCAAAGAAGCCACGCATACTAGCATGTTTCTGCCATAAGGTCACCTAGAGATCATGTGGGGCGCAGCGGACGTCAGTCATCAGAACTTCTGGTGGGTGAAAGGTAAATGAGCCAAGAGAAACCTAGTGAAAAATAATTTGGTGGATGTTAAGTACTTTTGGCTGAAGAAGTTGGTTTAGGTAAACTCCAGTTCCTACCTGTGCTAGAGACCAGTTGCCATGAGCTAGAATGTACAAGGNGGCTCTGGAACTGCTGGAGATGTGTATAAGAGACAGATGTTAAGTACTTTTGGCTGAAGAAGTTGGTTTAGGTAAACTCCAGTTCCTACCTGTGCTAGAGACCAGTTGCCATGAGCTAGAATGTACAAGGTTTCAAGTGGTGAAAGAAGCTGTCTAGAGCCTCACAAGAAGCAGTTGTTAGAGGAACACATAAAGCAACTATTTTTTAAAATTTAAATTTTAAAAAACAACTCTACATCTCTTTTCAGTGTCTACAGAATCCTCAATCAAGAAGTATTTAAGTGAGGGGCACATTTGTACTTCCCCAAATCCACCTGGGTTATTTTGCTAAAAACCAGTCTCATACCTTCAGGAGTATCAACAAAGCCCTTTCCAGAATACTACTGTTTTCTCTGATTTCACTCAAAACCTGTGTGGGTTGTATGGAGAGGGCTTGCATGCATGCCAAGTTGCTTCAGTCATGTTGGACTCTGCAACCCTATGGACCGTAGCCCATTAGGCTCCTCTGTCCATGGGATTCTCCAGGCAAGAAAACTGGAGTGGGTTGTCATGCCCTCCTCCAGGGGATCGTGCCTACCCAGGGATCAAACCTGTGGCTCCTGCCTTGCAAGCAGATTCTTTACCACTGAGCCCCAATGAAGCGGGCCTATTCTCCTGCATTTTTCAGATGAGAAAATGGGCCAAGGTTGTGACACACACCCCTGCCCTGTTCACATGGAGAGTGTGTAGGCCTCTAAAAATTGACAATGCCTTTCAGATCTTCTGCCTTCCCTCAAAAAACAGCAGAGGCTGTGGGACTCACCACATCATCATGGCTGTTATTCTCTATTCATTTGTCAGTGAAGACAGTTCAGCTGTATGCTAGTCTTGAGTAGTTATTGAAACCTCCCATTCAGCAGCTCTCGAGTTCTTCTTGAACACCTTCTCTGACTGGGAGAAATTCTGTGTGCTCCGTGAAGACCGCATCTTGCTCTCTCTGACCTCATGTCCCTCCCTCGCCCTTGCCTTTTACTTTGAACCTAACAAGCACCTTAATAAAAAATCAGTAGATTTGGTAGCACTAAAGATGAGTGCTGGTTGGATCCTTTGATTGGCAGTGCTTCTGAGGGAACAGATGTTCCTATTCAAATCCATGAAACTGGAAACATTAAAAAACAACAATCAGGACATTGATTGATAGTGATAGTTACTGCATCAGACTGTTTAAGCCCAGCTCTAAAACAGACCATCACATACTGTCGTCCTTTCATTTTGATTTCAGAGATTCTCACACACTTAAATCATGTCACTTGACTCAGATTCTGAGTCTTGCTTGGTGTCCTATGGAGTATTTCCTCATCAAATTACAGCCCCGTGCTTTTGAATTTCACACTCGAAGCCTCTCCTTCCTGAGAAAACAGCACCTCTGGGTGCTTTGAAGGTATTTTTGGTCCGTTTACAAGAAAATATTTACCAGCTGGCAGGCATGTACTGCTGTGCTGAGAACTCTATAGACAATGCAGGGCCAGGGAGAGGGGTGTGTGTGTGTGGCNTAGGACCTGGCGTTCCGCTCCGTTTCAGCCAGGCACTCCCGCACCAATCCTCGGGCATGGATGATGCCTGGAAGAGAAGCAGAGACAGGCATCAGAGGGCAGCACCAACTCCAGGAGTGGAGAGCAGTCCTTCCACAACCAGCTGCAGAAACTTCAGATTGGAGAGAACATGGGACCTGCATTCTACAACCCAAACCCCATCCTATCCCTCAAAGCCAACACTCCTCGTCACATCTCCCTTCAAATATTTCTTCCCATGCTCAAGATGACAAACCAGCAAGCTCTTTTCCTGACATTACTCGCTACACAAACCATGTTACCATCCAGATGCCAGGAATAAGTGTCTCCACCCAAGTTCTTTAAGTGAGGACCTGTGAAATAGATTGCAGGCCAAGTTGCTTCAGTTGTGTCTGATTCTTTGCAACCCTATGGACTGTAGTCCTCTAAGGCTCCTGTCCATGGGTTTCTCCAGGCAAGAATACTGGAGTGTTGCCAAACCCTCCCTCCAGGGGATCGTTCCAACCCAGGGATCGAACACACATTTTTTTTGTCTCCTGCATTGGCAGACAGGTTTTTGACCACTAGTGCCACCTAGGAAGCCCACTATGGAGCTTTCAAACCATTATTTTTCCTAAATTCTACAAAGGACTTGGGAGTGTCAGGTAGCCTGCCCAGATCTGGGCACAAGACGGAGGCTCACTCAGTCCACCCTGGTCCACTGCTTCATCCTTTCTGCTAGGAACTGGTGACATCTACGATGTGATTTTCCCCTCATCTTTTATCACTATGGTTTGGGAGTTATTGTTTATTTGGGTTTTGTTTCTGTTTTGGCTTTACTAAACTTCATGAAACACTTACTTCATTTTAATCGGCACCAAGAATCTATTCCTTCTAAGAGCTGACCCCGAGAGGGCCCTAGGAATGACACCCCAAGTCACTCAGGTATCCCCACCTCACAAATCTTAATCCCCAGAGCTTCTGAAGACTTTCAGCAAAGGGCGTTATGTACAGCCAACTATCACAGCTACTCCACTCTGCCATTATACCACGACAGAGCCAAGACATTACACAAGCGATGGGTGTGACCATGTTCCAACGAGTCTCTACTTAAACTCTTAAGTTTGAATTTCGCAGAATTTTGACATGTCAAAGTTTTTTTTCCATTGTTAAAAACCACAAATAGTTCAGTGTCAGGTTTTGGCACCAAAAAACAAAACAAAAAACACAAATAGGGACTTCTCTGGTGGTCCAATGGTTAAGATGCCACGCTTCCACTGCAGGGGATGTGGGTTCCATCTCTGCTTAGGGAACCAAGATCCTGCATGCTGCGTGGTGCAGCCAAAAATTATAGAATAATAAAAACGCAAATAGCATTCTTGGTGCCTGATTCCCCAAGCCCTAGGACCCTCCTTCCTTGCTATGATGTAAATTGAGCAAGCTCTCTCAGCTACTGGTCAGGGCAAGTGTGGGACTAGGTGCTCGCCCAGGATGCGCCCTGCACCAGTTGCTAGGTGTATCCACATGTTGACCTGAACTGCCAGCTTTGCTGGGCTGGGGCTCGGCATTTCCGCAGGCATGCCCAGTTAGGTAACCAGGACTCCACTTTACCAGGACTGTGGGCCGAGTGATGCCCGCATGACCCCTGTGGTTGGGCTGGGGTCAAGCTCATTCTCTTCCCTGCAAGGCCTCTTCCAGCCCCTACTGCCAGCCTCCCCTCCCCACACCAATGCCTATTATTCTCTGATCTGGCTTTGCACTCAGTCTCTTCACGTAGGTGGTCACCACTTGTCCTCAGCCAGCCTTGCCCATCACTGGAGCCGTGGCTTGACTACCGCTGCGCCCCCCCTGCCGTCACGCCCCAGATTTANTTATTCTCTGATCTGGCTTTGCACTCAGTCTCTTCACGTAGGTGGTCACCACTTGTCCTCAGCCAGCCTTGCCCATCACTGGAGCCGTGGCTTGACTACCGCTGCGCCCCCCCTGCCGTCACGCCCCAGATTTACAGCCACAGAATGTTCCCCTCTCGTTTTTCTCCAAAGTTGCTTCTCTAACCTTAAAAAAAAAAAAAAAAGAAAAAACCCTCCTAAAATTAAATTCGCACATAAGCCACCATGCTCTGAACTGCTACCTTCTAAAATAGAAATCCTTTTCTCCTCTCCTCTCCACTCCCCTTTCACTTCGTGAAGCAGCAACCAACCTATTTCACTGCTTTCTGAAGTCAGCTGGCCAGTCACATCTTCACGTGAGTCCCTTTCTCCCAGTGACACCAGCCTTCCGCCCTCCTTCCCTCTTTAGTCACGAAAGAACTTCAAAGCACTCTCACCCTCCACCCCACACCCCTCCTTGGGGCCCCGCTCCAGAGAGGACAGCACAGGGCAATGCGGGCCCCTGCGGCCCCAGGTCACAGGCCTACCCCAGAGGGGGGCCCACTGTACTGGGCTGCCTGGGGCTCCCAGGACCAGAGTCGGCCAGCGGGAGTGAAGCAGGCATGAGGCAGAGCTGCAGGATCTGGGTACAAAGGTTTTTTTTTTCGGTTGTGCAGCCTATGGGATCTTGGTTCCCCAAATGGAATCAAACCTGCACCCCCCTGCAGTGAAAGCACGGAGTTTTGACCACTGGACCCCAACCCTCCCAGGGAAGTCCCGGGGCTTCCCTTCTCAGATGCCTCGTCTGACAATTGGCCGCCAAGCCTCTTCCCTTCAGATCCCCAGGACAGTCTAGCTCATGCTGCCTCAGCAGTCACTCTGAAACAAAATGAGCGCCACTGTGCCATAGGGGATGCTTCTGTCTGCCACTCTCCGTTTTCCCCAAAAGATCTTCCAAGACAGGTAGACAGCCAGTGCCGGGGGTCAGCCAACAGAAAGGCATCACCCACCAGGGGAGTCCAGGGTCCACGACTTACCTCGTTTTAGTCTCTCCATCGCACTCTTGCTGCCCGCGTAGGTGGGTCTGATCTCCTTCCCCAGCTCTTCGATGATGGCCAGCAGCTCAGCATATTTGCTCTGGGGCACCTGGCTGTTCCCAGTGGCCTGGAATCAGAAAGGAAAGCGTTCAGAAGGATTACACCCAACCTGACCCCAATGCCACAGTCAGGACCCCACTGCACTCCAGTGGCACGGGGCCAGGGCAGGGGGGCAACCTGAGCCCAGGGGCATCGGGGCAGAGGGAGGGCGGCCCGGCCCAGAGTCCCAGGGCAGATGCCTCCACTCGGCCAGGCACGTCCCCTCTGGGCAACAACTGCAGACCAGGGAGCTGGCCCTCTCTACTGTCCTCGTACACTCAAGGCCACTGCTCAGCAGTCTCCAGAAGGCCCTCTGATCATCTCAAATAAGGAAAAAAGAGTTGACAGAAAGGTAATCACTGAAAATTTTCTGGAAGGAGCCATGGCTAGGCAAGTGATCCTGGGAGAGATGGGGATCCAGGGTGAATGGCCGAGATGGACGCCACACCTGGGGGTCAGCAGGACTAGAAAAACTGCCAAGGCCACCCAGACAGAAGCCAGAACATATTTAGAGTCTCCCTCCTCCCCACACTGGCAGGGTCTACCACACAGAAACCCTTTCCTTCCAGACCCCCCCTCCAACTGCCCCCAGCAAGCACACTGATCAGTGAGGCTGAGTTCCCACCAGCCTGCTCGGGCCTCCCCCGCCCCAACCAGCTGCATCAGACCGGCCACCTCCCCCAGGGGAGGCCCTTGCCTGCTCCCCCCTCCTCTGCCGCCTCTGGTTCCTGGCCTCCCAGTCCTTCCTCCTCTCCTTGTCTGGCTCCTCGGCGTCCTCTGGGCGCCTCCCCCGGGCCCCTCGATCCTGCCTCCTCTGCTCTGGCTGCCGCCTCAAGGCTGGGGCGCTCCGGGGTCTGTCCAGGCTGCGCCTGGCCCCGTCCTCTATCCACCACCTCTTCAGGGGGGCCCTTGCCCCCACCCGCTTCCCCTCTGGGGGCAGGAGGGCCTGGCAGGGCATGGCAGCAGGCCGCCACCTCATCCTCCAGGGCAGGGCTGGCCCCTCCGTGGCAACCTTGGAACACAAGTAGCAGCCACGGGAGAGAATCTCTCGGCTGGTGGCCCAGGCGCCCCCCCCTTCCCCCGCTCGAGGCAGTACTTCCTAAGGAGGAGAAGCTGCCTCCACTGATGGCCCCCTCGACCCGAAGGGGAAAGTCAGTCTCGGCTGGTTTTGGGGTGGAGGGGGGCAAGGTCACAGCCCTGTGACCGGTGGAATCCGGTATAAAACTTAGGGGCCACCAGCTCTTGATGGAACCCACCTGGGCTCCACTAGGCTACGGGCCCCGTCCTCCCTGCTGGGGCCATGATCTTGTGGCGAGTGAGTGGGAACAGGGTCCCCTCCCCTCCGTCCAAGCTCAGATCCAGAGTCCAGGCCGGGCCTCACCTGCCCAGGCAGCAGCACGAGGAGACCAGCCAGGGACACGCATGGGGCAGTGGCCCAATGGGAGTGGTGGCTCCCGGGCCGCCAGCATCCCTGGGCTCTCCTACCCCTTCCTGGCACTCTCGCCGCTTCTCCATTCCAAGGCCCTGAGCCCCGAACACGAGCCCAGCCAGGGCCCTGGGTTGGGGAAGCTGGGGTGACCACACCATTCCATCATTTACACGCCGTCCACTGCCTCCCCTCTGTGCCCAGGCTGCCCCCAGGGTCCCCCCTACCTTGCATCACCCCCGCTGCCATACCTGGGTATAGCCTAGAGATGGCGGACCGTAGTCACTCAGCAGCTGGCGGTACTGTGAAGACGTTGCCATGCTGGTGGAGGGCGGGTGGATGCTCCCAGCTGTGGGGGAGGAAACAGAAGTCAGTAATCCAGTAGCCTTGGTTAACTGTAGCCATTGCCAAGGTAAGGACTCTTGAGTCCCCCTGCCCAGGACTCGTGCCGTCAACAATGGTCTTTTGTCTCCGAGGACAGAGAACCCTCCTCCCGTCCTCCAGTCTGGTGGTGGCTGACACTTGGCCTAAATGACTGACAGTAAAAAGTAGCTAACAGACTGCTGCCCTTCACACCCCCCACCCCAGCAGACATTGCTAATCAATCACAGAGCTCCTTCCCATTCATGCCATCAAGGAGCAAAGAAGAAATATGCTGCTATTCTCAGCCTAATCCTTTCAAGTCTCCTTTGCTGGGTCCTGTGCCTCAGAAGTTGACAGCCTAGGGAACCATGGCTGCCACAGAGCCCACCTGCTACTAAGGCTGGTCCACACTTGGGCTAAGACTTCCTGGGGGCCCAGACTTCTGCTGGACTACACAGTGAGGAAGACAGGGGAAGGTTTCAGAGTTCTGAGGCCCAACCCTGGCTGGGGACTGCTGTGCATGCATGCTTAGTCGCTCAGTCGTGTCTGAATCTTGGTGACGCCATAGACTGTAGACCGCCAGGCTCATCTGTCCACGGGATTCTCCAGGCAAGAACACTGGGGTGGGTTGCCATGCCCTCCTCCAGGGGATCTCCCCAACCCAGGGACCAAACCCACATATCCTGCATTGGCGGGGCTGACCGGGGCGGGGGTGGGGTGGTCTTTTACCACTAGTGCCACCTGAGAAGCCCACTGGACACCAAGTCAGGAATCTGGAGCACATCACAGGCTGTGCAAGTCCTGGGCAAGTCCCTCAACCCCTCTGAGCTCCCGTCACTCCTCCCCAAAGAGGGGACCAGACTCTTGCCAGTCTGAATCTATGCTTGGATGGCTTATGCCCCCCAAGGGGAGGAGTAAGACCCGACTTATGGATTGCCAAACTAGAAGATGCTGTCCCTCGGCAGAGGGACCACGTGGGGCCAGGGCCTGGCTCAGAATGAAGTCTCCTGGATGGGGGATGGGGAGGTCCTCAGCAGGGAATATTCCAGCTCCGGCTCAGGAGCTGGAAGCACGCAGACCCATAATGGCGTCCAAGTGGCCATTAGCGGGTAAAGGATGTCCTGCGGAATTACAAACAGCGGTAACCATGGAGAATTTACCTAGCCCTCCTCAGCAGCGGCCCGCCTGCCTCCACGCCTGGCCTGGGAGCAGCTCTCCCTCTGCCTGCCGCCCCTGGAGCCAAACGGTCTCTCTCTCTCTTTCTCTCTCACGCACACAGCGGGCTCTGCAGACTTGGCCCCGGGGATGGACAGCTGGTGCCAGGCCGGCCAAACCGACCAGCTGCTCATCTGGTGTGGGCAAGGGGAGGGGCAGAAGAGGAAGGAAGTTCAGGGGCTCAGGCTGCTAGAGTTAAAAGGGGCCCTGGAACCCCTCACTGCAGACTGAAACACAGACCAGAGAGGGTGGGCACTGCCCCCAGGCCACACAGCACAGAAGAGGCTAACACCTCACACCTGTCCCTCTGTCCAGGAGCTGGGGACAGTTCTGTACCCAACCTGACTGGCCCTGGATTTCTCCACTGGGGCCCAGATTCATACCCAAGCATGGGATGCCCAGACAGGAAACATGGATTCTGCCACCTCTAAGTTGGGGACTGAGCACAGCACCCAGCTGCCATGCCTCTAAAAAGGGCTGCTCACACACCTGTGCTACAGAGCTCCACTCACGTCTCTGACCTCCATCCGAGGCAACCATGGGTGTGCAATGGCCAGAGCAAGGGAATGTATGTAGCGGGTGCCCCCCCCCNGCTGTGCTGGCGATGCCTGGAGATTGGTTGCTGTACCGATTAATTTTTTCTTTTTTTTTTTCCTCTCTAAAGCTAGGTAGGATTGCGGAATTACTTTTTCCCCCCCCCCCCCACGCCTTGACTGTGGGGGCAGGGATGGAAAATTACCTGGAGAAAATGGTGGCGAGTGGTATTTTTAAGCACGTAGATCATTCCAGACGCCGAGGTCTGGCTACTCCCCAGAATAAGATCAACCAATTCTTGACACTGATTTCAAATAAATTTCACGTCCCTGTCGGTATTAAGTGGTTGTTAACCCCTTGGCGCCCTAGACTCCTTTGACACTGGACAAAAGCCGAAGGCCTCCTCCCGCGAAAAACACACCGTCGCATCCACCTAATTTTGCATCTTAACTCGTTCAAATATTAAAGCGCCTGCTGTGTGGCGAGCACTGTTCTAGGCACTCTCCTGGAGTTTACATTGCAATTTTTGACCCTCTTCCTACCCCACCACAGCCCACTTCTCAAATCTGACCGAACTGCAATCATGAAATGTATTTTACATCAGATGATGAAGCTTTTGAAGGTATTATTTCTTGGAGTTCTCCTTAAATAGTAAATCTTGTCACAAGATGCCCGCCCCTTTCTGCCATTTTTAGTCGCCCTGCTTTGCAAATATCCTTTATTAGCTACAGACTTTCAGATACATCTGGATCTGGTGAGGATTCTTATTGCCCCAGAGGTCAAAGATACACCCATTCCCTCCCTCCTTCCTTTAGAAGTGAAGGTACAAGCGACACCCCTCTTCCCAGGATCCCTTGTGATCAGCTTTAGGCTGGTTCCGTCAAGGAGGTTCAGCGAAGTGTTAGTCTGGGGGTAAATTAATATCCTTTTCCTACCCTGCTCCCAGGGGACCAATACTCTAGCGTAGCACTGTCCAATAGAAAAGTATTGCAAGCCATATATGTAGTCTACCAATTTAAATAATCATATTTCAGAAAGTAAAAAGAACTGATGAAATTTCTTTATTTTTTATTTAACATGATTTAAATATATAATGTATGAAGTCAAAATGTAATAAATATAAAGCAATTATTAAGATACTTTACATTCTTTTTATGATATTATATTCAAAACCCACCGGGTATTTTACCCTTACAGCTCATCCTGATTGGGGCTGGCCACATTTCAACGGCTTGGTAGCCACAATAGCCAATGGTTTACTTATTGGACCAGTACAGGGCTAGAAGCTATAAGCAGAGGGCTCATACGCTGACAGACCTGGGTATTAATTCTGGCTCCATCATCTGTTCACTGTTGGACTAAGCCTCCATTTCCTTGGGGCAAAAAATCCAGGTCTCAGAGGTCTGCTTCAGTCCTTTCTACAAATGTTGTGGGCTATTCTCTCCATATTGTATTTTTAGAATGATGTCTGTCCCCTCACTGATCATAATTTTGGTGGGGGGGGGGCAATGCTGAGGGGTATGTGGGATCTTAGTTACCCTGCCAGAGATCAAACTTGTGTCACATGCAGTGGAAGCAGAGTCTCAATCACTGGACCACCAAGGAAGTCCCATCACAGATCATCATGGAAAAATATTTTTCCTTGTTTTTTAGATCTATTCATTTAGTATAAAGTTCACCCTTTAAAAATACACAGTTCAGTGGGATTTAGTATAAGCACAAAGTTGTGCAGTCATCAGCACTATCTAATTCTAGAACATTTCCGCCACCCCCAAAGGAAACCCAACAATAGTCACTCCCCATTCTTCACTACCCATAGTTTTAAGCAGCTGCTAATCTGCTTTCTATGTCTATGGATGTACCTATTCTGGACATTTCATATGAATGGATTCAGTTAAAATATGTGTATGGCCTCTTTCACTTAGTATAATACTTTCAAGGTCCATCCGTTTTGTAACAGATCAGGACTATGTTCCTCTTTATGACTGAATAATATTCCATTGTATAGATAGGCCATATTTTATTTATCCATTCATTAGCTGATGGACATTTCATTCATTTTCACTTTTTTACTATTATGAATAAAGCTGCTATGAACATTTGTGTTCAAGTTTTTGTGAAAATGTTTTAGTTCTTTGGGCTACAAAACCAGGAGTGGAACTGCTGAGTTACCTAGTAACTCTGTGTTTAACTTTTTGAGGAACTGCTACACTATTTTCCATAGTGACTATCATTTATATTCCTACAAGCAATCTGTAATATTTATAACTTCTCCATATCCTCACCAACACTTTTATCATCTGGCTTTTTAATTTTAGGCATCCTAGTTGGTATGAACTGGAATCTCATGGTTTTGATTTGCTTTTTTGTTTTGGCTGTGCTAGGCTTTCATTCTGGTGGATAGGCTCTTTGTTACAGCACTCAGGTTTAGTTGCGTTGTGGCACGTGGGATCTTAGTTCCTCACCAGGGACTGAACCTGCATCCCCTGTATTAGAAGGCAGATTCTTAACCACCAGACCACCAGGGAAATCCCTGCATTTTTTCTTTCTGAATTTGGCTGAAGGGGCACTCGGGAGCTTTGATCTTTATTGTGGCATGTGGGATCTAGTTTCCTGACCAGGGAGTGAACCTGAGTCCCCTGCATTGGGAGCTCAGAGTCTTAGCCACTGGCCCACCACAGAGGTACCCCCCATTAACCTATTTTTTAATTTGGGTTTTTATGTTAAGTTGTATGAGTTCTTTATTCTGGATACTTGTCCCTTCCCAGATTTATAGCTTGCAAATATTTTCTCCCCTTCTGTGGGCTACCTCTTAACTTTGTTTCATTTATTTATTTAGGCTGTGCTCGGTCTTCATTGTTTACCCTGGGCTTTCTCTAGTTGCAGAGAGCAGGGGCTACTCTCTTGGTGCGGTCCCCAGGCTCTAGAGCACAGGCTCCACAGTAGTGGTGTGTGGGCCTACTTGCTCCGAGGCAGGTGGGATCGTCTAGACCCAGGGATTGAACCAGTGTCCTCCACTGCAGGCGGATTCTTTTTTAAAAAAATGTTATTTATTTATTATTTATGGCTGTGCTGGGTCTTCACCGCTGTGCAGGCTTTCCTCTAGTTGCTGCAAGTGGGGGCCACTCTAGTCACGGTGCAGGGGCTCCTCTTGTTTCAGAGCATTGGCTCTAGGTGTGTGGGCTTCAGGAGTCGTGGCACATGGGCGTAGCTCTTGTGGCTCCCAGGCTGTAGAACACAGGCTCGAGAGTTGTGGCTCACAGGCTTAGTTACTCCAAGTCATGTAGGATAGTCCCAGACCAGAAATCGAACTCATGTCTCCTGCATTGGTAGGCAGATTCTTCACCATTGTGCCACCAGAGAAGCCCTCTTTTAATTTTCTTGATAGTTTTGGTATAAAAAGTGAAAGTCTCTCAGTCATGCCTGACTCTGCGACCCCATGGGTTATACAGTCCATGGAATTCTCCAGGCCAGAATACTGGTGGGTAGCCTTTCCCTTCTCCAGGGGATCTTCCCAACCCAGGTCTCCCACATTGCAAGTGGGTTCTTTACCAGCTGAGCCATAAGGGAAGCCCAAAAATACTGGAATGGGTAGCCTACCCCTTCTCCAGGGGATCTTCCCAACCAAGGAATTGGACTGGGGTCTCCTGCTTTGCAGGTGGATTCTTTACCAACTGAGCTATGAGGGAAGCCCACAGTTTTGGTATAGAAAAGGTTTTAATTCTATCCTCACTCCTCTCCAGCACCACGTGGTTTGTGGGATTTCATTCCCAAAGCAGGGATTGAACCAAGGCCCCTGACAATGAGAGCAAGAAGTCCTAACCACTGAACACTCCAAAATTTTCTGATTTTGAAGTCCAACCTATCTATTTTTAAATGTTTATTTGCTTGTGGTTTGGGTATCATATCTTGTCAAAGGTCATGAAAATTTTCACCTGTTTTCTTCAAATAGGTTTTCTACTTTATGTTCTTATATTTAGGCCTTTGATCCATTTTTAGGTAAGTTTTGTGTATGGATTCATACACAAAATTCATTCTCTGCATGTGAATATCCAGTCAGTTGTCTCAGTACCATTTGTTAGAAAGTCTATTCTTTCTCCATTGCATGGTCTTGACACCCTTGTTGAAAATTAGTTGGTGATGAGTGTGAGTTTATTTCTAAACTCTCAATTCTATTCCAGGGATCTATGGACTCTATTCTTGTGTCCTGCTACACTGTAACTTTGGAGTAGGCTTTGAATTCAGGAAGTCTGAGTGCTCCAACTTTTTCAAGATTATTTTGGCTATTCTGGGTCTTTTGCATGTCCCTATAAATTTTAGGATTAGCTTTTTTTTTTTTCTACAAAAAAAGTTGGAATTTTGATACAGCTTGTATTAAGTTCATCAAGTTAGGGAGTACTGCAATTTTAATTTCAATGTTAACTTTTCCAATCCGTGACTACAAGATGTCTTTCCAATCACTTAGTTCTTTTTCTTTAATTTCAACAAATTTTAAAATAGTTTTCTGTCTACAAGCCTTATACTTCTTTGGTTAAATGTATTCCTAAGTATTTCATTATTTTTGATGCATTTGTGAGGTTTATTTTAGGGTTATCTTTAGTGTGTAGAAACACAACTTATTTTTCTATATTGTCTTCTATCCTGACACTTTCCTGAATTCACTTTTTAGCTGTGATAGCTGTGTCCGCATGTAGACTCTTTAGGATACTCTCTATATAAATCATGTTATCTGCAAATACAGAGTTTTTATTCTTCCTTTCCAAATGCAATGCATTTTCTTTTACTTGCCACATAGCTCTGCCTAAAACCTCGAGGACAGAACTGGATAGAAGCAGTAAGAGCAGACATCCTTGCCTTGTTCCTGATCTTAGGGGTAAAGATTTTCGGTTTTCACCATTAAGTATGATGTTCACTGTGGCCTTTTCATAGATGACTTTTATCAAGTTGAGAATGTTCCCTTCTCTTCCTAATTTGTTGAGTGTTTTTATCATAACAGAGTTGGATTTTGTCAAATGCTTTTTTAGAATCAGACTTCCTTTTTTTAAATTTTATTTTTGGCTGTGCTGGGTCTTTGTTGCTGCACATGGGCTTTCTCTAGTTGCAGCGAGCAGGAGCTATTCTTTAGTTGCGGTGCATGGGCTTCTCACTGTGGTGCTTCTCTCGTTGCGGATCAGGGGCTCTAGGGTGCACAGGCTTTGGTAGTTGCAAAGCAAGGGCTTACCCGCCCCAAGGCATGTGGGATCTTCCTGGACCAGGGATCAGACTGGTATCCTCTGCACTGCAAGGTGGATTCTGAATGGTGGACCATCCATGCTAAGTCACTTCAGTCATATCCAACTCTAAGCGACCCCATGGACTGCAGCCCAANTTTAGGTAAGTTTTGTGTATGGATTCATACACAAAATTCATTCTCTGCATGTGAATATCCAGTCAGTTGTCTCAGTACCATTTGTTAGAAAGTCTATTCTTTCTCCATTGCATGGTCTTGACACCCTTGTTGAAAATTAGTTGGTGATGAGTGTGAGTTTATTTCTAAACTCTCAATTCTATTCCACGGATCTATGGACTCTATTCTTGTGTCCTGCTACACTGTAACTTTGGAGTAGGCTTTGAATTCAGGAAGTCTGAGTGCTCCAACTTTTTCAAGATTATTTTGGCTATTCTGGGTCTTTTGCATGTCCCTATAAATTTTAGGATTAGCTTTTTTTTTTTTCTACAAAAAAAGTTGGAATTTTGATACAGCTTGTATTAAGTTCATCAAGTTAGGGAGTACTGCAATTTTAATTTCAATGTTAACTCTTCCAATCCGTGACTACAAGATGTCTTTCCAATCACTTAGTTCTTTTTCTTTAATTTCAACAAATTTTAAAATAGTTTTCTGTCTACAAGCCTTATACTTCTTTGGTTAAATGTATTCCTAAGTATTTCATTATTTTTGATGCATTTGTGAGGTTTATTTTAGGGTTATCTTTAGTGTGTAGAAACACAACTTATTTTTCTATATTGTCTTCTATCCTGACACTTTCCTGAATTCACTTTTTAGCTGTGATAGCTGTGTCCGCATGTAGACTCTTTAGGATACTCTCTATATAAATCATGTTATCTGCAAATACAGAGTTTTTATTCTTCCTTTCCAAATGCAATGCATTTTCTTTTACTTGCCACATAGCTCTGCCTAAAACCTCGAGGACAGAACTGGATAGAAGCAGTAAGAGCAGACATCCTTGCCTTGTTCCTGATCTTAGGGGTAAAGATTTTCGGTTTTCACCATTAAGTATGATGTTCACTGTGGCCTTTTCATAGATGACTTTTATCAAGTTGAGAATGTTCCCTTCTCTTCCTAATTTGTTGAGTGTTTTTATCATAACAGAGTTGGATTTTGTCAAATGCTTTTTTAGAATCAGACTTCCTTTTTTTAAATTTTATTTTTGGCTGTGCTGGGTCTTTGTTGCTGCACATGGGCTTTCTCTAGTTGCAGCGAGCAGGAGCTATTCTTTAGTTGCGGTGCATGGGCTTCTCACTGTGGTGCTTCTCTCGTTGCGGATCAGGGGCTCTAGGGTGCACAGGCTTTGGTAGTTGCAAAGCAAGGGCTTACCCGCCCCAAGGCATGTGGGATCTTCCTGGACCAGGGATCAGACTGGTATCCTCTGCACTGCAAGGTGGATTCTGAATGGTGGACCATCCATGCTAAGTCACTTCAGTCATATCCAACTCTAAGCGACCCCATGGACTGCAGCCCAACAGGCTCCTCTGTCCATGGGGATTCTCCAGGCAAGAATACTGGAGTGGGTTGCCATGCCCTCCTCCAGGGGATCTTCCTGACCGACCCAGGGATCGAACCTGCATCTCTTACATCTCCTGCACTGGCAGGCAGGTCCTTTACCACTAACACCACCTGGAAAGCCCCAAATATACGTATATCCCCTCCCATTTGAGCCTCCCTCCCACCTCATCCCAAATGCTTTTCCTATATCCATTGAGATCATGGTGGGAGGGGAGGATCCCCTTTATTCAACAAATATTAATAGCTATTCATTCCCACATCAGAGCCTTCATCACACCAACTTGCCCTTGTGTTTCACTTGGCGAACTCCTCACAGCCCAGCTCAACTATTCCACCTCTGAAAAGACTTCCCTGCTATTGCCCATTATTGCATTTGGCTGGTCTCCTTGAGTTTGAGCCACATAAAGGAAAGACCTGAATCCTTGAATGTCTAGTCAAGGCATATAGAACATTCCATAAAGGGCCTCAGTGTGTTCCTAGAAATGAGGCAAAGCAAGATCAGTTCTCATTTGCAGGTGGTAACTCCTATTCACAATCTTCTTCCTGCTCGCAACTCACTTTTCATAAAAGATGTGTTAGCTTCCTGGGGCTGCCATTATCTAATTACCACTAACTGGTGGCTTAAAACAACAGCGACTTACTTGCTGTCAGTTCTGGGGGCCAGAAGTCTAAAACCAAGGTGTGGACAGGGACATGCTCCCTCTAAAGGCCTGAGGGAGGATCCTGTCCCTCTTCCAGCTTCCAGAATAGCTACATGCATTCTTTGGCTTGTGGTCACCTCACTCCAGCCCTGCCTTCAGATGGCCTTTTTCTCTATGTGTCTTCTCCCTGGCTCTTCTAAGAACACTTGTTGGATTGAAGACCCACTTTAATTAATGCAGGATGATCTTATCTCAAGAACTTATTTATACCTGCAGAGACCTCTTATCCCCCAAAAAGTCACATTTACAGATTCCAGTGGTAAGACTCTGCATTCCCAATGTAGGGGACCCAGGTTCAATCCCTGCTTAGGGAACTAGATCCCACATGCCACAACTAAGACCTAGCACAGCAAAAAAAAAAAAAGGAAATCTGTATGAAACTCTCAAATAAGTCCCTTTAGCTTTATTATTATTATTATTTAGCAAAGAAAGGTTTATTGCAGGGCCAAGCAAAGAGAACAGGTGGATGCTCAAACACCCTGAACTCAAGATAGGTCCTTTTAAATGAGTGGTTTTAGAACGATAAATGGCAACCCACTCCATTATTCTTGCCTGGAGAATCCCAGGGACAGAGGAGCCTGCTGGGTGCCGTCTGTGGGGTCGCACAGAGTTGGACCCGACTGATGCAACTTAGCAGCAGCAGCAGCAGAATGGACCCTTATTAGTTTAGTGGGTATGTCAGAGTGATTTGCCAGGAAACAACAGATGAAGGAGAAAGCAGAGTCCAGTGGAAAAGCCTCAGGGGATAAGCTTTAGCTCTGGATCCACTGTGGGCCAACGTTTTAGGCCTCAAATAACTTGTTTAACCTATCTGGGCCTTAGTTCATCTATAAGATTAAGGAGGTTTGATGGGATGAAGCTCCAAGAATTCTCAAAACTCTTAACATCCTAAGAGAGCAGTCAGACAACATATGTACCATTTTTGCCTAAGGGAAAAGCATCAGAAAAGTCTTGCAATTGTTAGGAAACTGGATACCATTCTGGGGCCATCAGCTCCAAAGTGAAGTGAACCTGCCCCAGGTGGTAAGAAGGGAACTTGTAGGAGTTGAGGGTATATTTAAACTTCTATGTATGTGGGATTTACTGCATACATACTAGCACAGAAGTACACATAGGACTTATAGATAATTTAATAAATTAACAGTGTAAGTATACTCAGAAATGCTTAAGAGAATACATGATCAAAGTCTTCCCTGGCGGTCCAGTGGTTTGAGCTCTGTGCTTCCACTGCAGGGGGCACAGATTTGATCCCTGGTCAAGGAACTAGGCTCCTGCATGCCATGGGACACAGCCAGAAAACAAACACAACAAAAAGACTATGTGAGCAGAAACATTCGGAGACCTCTGACCTAAGAATCTAGTTAACTAGGCAGTCAGACCCAACAGCTTGATAACCAGACAGGCTGTGGGTTAAGTATCATGATTAACTTAGCAGTGACTCCAGTGTGGTTTATATCCTCTGGAAAGTAAAACCATATTTGACATCAAGTTGGGTTTTGATCAGAAGTCTATACCCAAATTTATTAATTTTCAGTTATGTTTCTGCCATTATTTCTGTTTTATTGACTAGGAGCTGGCAAGCTTTCCTGAAAAGGGTCATATAATCAATATTTTAAGCTTTGCAGGCCACATTATCTCTCACTGTGCAAGTCTGCCATTATAGCAGAGACTTATAAGACTTTGTGAACACTGATATTTTAATATCAGGTATTTTTCACATGGTACAAAATATTCTGGGACTTCGCTGGTGATCCAGTAGTTAAGAACCCACCTGCCAATGCAGGGAACATGGATTTGATCGCTGGTCGGGAAGATTCCACATGCCAAGGGGCAATTAAGCCCAAAAGCCTAGAGCCCACGTTCCACAAGAGAAGCCACCACAGTGAAAAGCCTGCACACTGCAATGAAAACCACCACTCGCCACAACTAGAGAAAGCCCACATGCAGCAACGAAGATCCAATGCAGCAATAAATAAATATAAAATAAACAAAAAAACCAAAAATGTATTTTTTCAAACATTTAAGAAAACAAAAACTATTTTTAGCTTCCAGGGTCATTCAAAAATAGGAGACAGTGGACTGGATGGACCCATGGACCATGGTTTGCCAATCCCTGTGTTAGACCTCAAAAGTTTGTTTAAGTCTGATCTGCAAACAGAATAATCCGATTTGCATAGCAATACCTCTGAACAGGAAACACACATGTAGAAACATACACTGTGGACATAGCTAAAGGGAAATCCAAAAGTAATGCAGAAATTTAGAGGATTCTATAACTTATCTTGATCTAGTTCTAGAGATAAAAAAGTACATTCTAGGGACCTCTTATGCCTCTAAACGGTGGGCATCTTCACAGAACACTTGACTTTCTACTGAAGGTTCATGAATGTCTCTATTTTCTACAAGTAATAATTTATTCTAGCTTGCCTTTCTCCAGTAATTGCACATCCATCTTTGTGAGAATGAATCTTGCCTACAACCACAGATAAACAACAGAAGCTAGAGCATTTTTTGTGATACTCAAAATTTACCCTCTCAAGTTCCCCAAGAAAAGATAGTGAAGAAACTGGCAAGAATGACTGCCTTGGAAAGGAGAATGAGGGCCAAGCGGGAGGAGCAGAGAGAATGTTCAGTGTGCGTTCTCATCTGCCTGTTGACTTGTCAGGTGCTGGCGTTACTTATTCAAGTAAACAACCAATCACAAACACAAAAATTAAGTATTCCAGACTAATTTAATGTTCACCTCGCTGTCTTACCTTGCACACTACCTTGTGGTGATTGCTAACGGGATGGTAGCTTGGAACCGGCTGTGTGGCCCTCGCCTCTCCTAACCCAAAGATGCACTCGACGCCCAGAGTGGGCAGCTTTCGGAGGACAGAGCCAACTTGCTGAGAGTTGGGCTCTAAAAATAAACATTTTGCACATTTCTTTTAGCCTCCTTTCTCTCCATAAAGGCCTTCACAGATGGCTTCTTTACATCATGCTCTCAAATGACTAGCTGATAAATATTCATACTTATGGAAATCGTATTGTACATACTCCAAACCCCCTAGCCAGTTAACATTTGTATTTTCCATTATCTCAAGGGTGTTGCCCCCTTGTTCACGGGCCTCGTCCTCTATAAAACACAAATGTGCATGCAGACCCACAGATCAGACACCAGCCTTGGCCTGTGTGTGACCAACTTGCTCAGAGGCAGTTTTTCCTGACAAGAGGCCGTCTGGAGACACCGTGGGTTTCCACTGTTGGCAGGGTGCAGGGCATGCAGCGTGTGCGACTGGCATCTAGTGGGTAGGCAACAAGGGTGCTGCTCACCACCACTCAACGCACAAGACAGCCCCCTCCTCTCCCTGTCCTCGCCGAGAATGGACTGGCCCGAAGGCCCATGGAGTGGAGGCCCAGGGCAGCAGCATGTGAGGCAGAAAGCAGACCCGGATTACAGACGCATCCCCGAAGGGAATCAAGTCGAAGCACAGTGGAACCGTTAATGGGAAAACTCAGTGAGGACGGCAGAGGCTCTCCACGAAGGCTGGCCTCTCATTTCTTCTTATTCAGATTAATACTCAATGTATTAAGGTTATACATCTAAGAACAAGTTTTCTTTAAATCTTGACACTCAATTTATAAATATTTTTGTGAAATTTCAGTTAAAATGTAACACACTCCCTTTCACTTGTTCTTCAATTAATGCTCGGTTATCTCGTGTGTTTGGCAGGCTGAATTCCCCTAAACATGAACACCATTTACAAATTTGATTAAACTCCCTTAAGCATTTCAAGCTACAAATTGAACATGATGCTCTCAAGCATTTCAAAGCCCACAAAGAAGACTCGCAAACAAGCCAGACTCAACATTTTTTTTAATGTTTTTTTAAAAATACCTTTGTCCACATCTAGAGAATGAGTGGCAGCATGGAGCCCTGTTCCAGACCACTCCTGCAGTTCTCCAGCCTCTGTGCCCATCTCATCTGTGAAGTGAGTGCCAGCTCTCACGTGGCAGAGAGGTGAACAGAGGCAGGGAGGCTTACATACACACACACACTCAGAACACAGGGATCTACTCACCATTCTGGGTGTCCTGTAGTATCTTCTCTCCTGTTCATCCCCAAATTCTCTGGCTTCCTGTGTCCAGGGCAAGGATCTGACTGGCTCTCTCGGCCAATCATTACTTCATCCAAGAGCCCTAGAGCTCACCGCCCTCCCAGTCTGTCCATCGCAGGCTCCGAGAAGCAGTCTGGTGCCAGTGGATAGTGGCTCACCTCCTCTCCATTTGACCACACCCGGCATTCCTGATGTTTCCTTCCTAGCTCTCATGGCCACCAGAACCTTCACCTAATCGCTTATTTGCTGTCTCTGACATGAGAATAACCACCCATGAAGAATCCCTACCAAAGAGAGCCATGCGACCTGATGCTAGACACACAGCAGTGGCTTATTACTTAGTAAAGAAATATGAAATACAGGCACCAATTCCACAAGCCTTAGAAATAGAAAAGCTTTTCATCTGAGAACTAGCAGAGGACTGAGGACTATGGAAAGCACCCACAGTGACTGGCACATGCTAAGCTGTCTGCAGTAGTTTCCGTTTTGTTTTTCATCAGCAGAGCTCCAATCTCAGGCTCACGGATTGGATGGCTGTGCAGCAGCAGGAATGAATTTTCAAGCCTCATATCCCCAAGTTCTCCAACACTGCGGCACCTTGCAGAGGATACCTGTGATCTGAGCCCCCCGGCCCAGGCACCCAGTGTCAACTCACTGAAGCTCTACAGCGGCATAGCCATTTTTTTTTGCTCTAACAAGCGCTGGGCTGCTTTTTATCCTCATCATAAGAAGTCTCCTAGAATTCTTCTTAAATACAAAGCCAATAAAAAGTCCAAGCCCCCAATGGAAAGAAGCTCTCTAGGTCAGCGTGGTGAGCCCTGACACAGCTCCAACAGGTACTCAAGAGCCCAGTCAAAGAAAACACACCGATAAAAGCAGCATATTAGCCAGTTTAATTTATTTAAGAATCTTACAAAAAAAGAAAAAAAAGAAACAAAAATCAGAAAACACAACAAAAAACTAAATACAGAATTTTGTTATGCTTCATGGTTGATCGTTTTTACTTGCAAGGGTATAAACCTTGCTAAATGCAGCCAATACATTTTTTATTGCATGAGACCCAATTTTTTTTTTTTAAGTTACAAATCAAAATGGTTAGAACAATTGTTTCTGGACACTTGGTACTGTATCACCACAGAAGGCTGAAGAAGCAGTGCAGTATCATCAGAACAGTGCGTACCCTTCATACACTGACGGACATTCAAAACAGAGTAGCAATATAAAAAGAGAGATTGTAAAAAAGAACACAACAGAAACAACTGAAAGAGTTTTACATCCACCTTTGTTTCAAATTGTCTTTGGATTCCATCACATGTTGTCTCAAGATGCACCATGTCAGATTAGTAAAGGAGGAAGATCTATGCCTAAGTACAAAAGTATCCTTTGCTCAGAGGGAGGTAGAACCTGGCAAAAGTTTTATTGCAGAGATACAGCGTACCTCTTCCCACCTCTCATGGTTGATGGTAGATACAAGTGGTTATTGAAAAATAATATCAGTAGTTTGCAAATTCAGTATAAACCATGAACAGGATGATTTTTTTTTTCTGATGGCGGCGAGACTGCAATGTGCTACGTAGAAAATACAAGCTATCTGCCCTGTAAAGTGGAAGTCAGAAAGAAGGCTCAAGCTTCTTTATCCTCTTCAGTGCCACAAATACTGCCATGGGAAGAAAGGCCCTCAGGACGAGGGGATGGGTGGAAAAGTCAGGGAGTTCTTGCTAAGGAGCCTGTGGACTGACCCTCAGCCCCAAGGAGGGCCTGCAAGTATGGAAGACAGCCTACATCCCAGGTGGCACCCCTTGCTCGACTCTGCACAAGCGTGTGGCCTCAGCCTGACAGCTGCTGCTGCAAACCACGTGGTTCAACTGCTTCCCGGGAGTCAGAGAGGGAAAGCCTCTGACAGAGGAGCTCACCGCTGACAGGCCCTCTTTCAAAACACACTAGGTTTTGAAAGACTCACCTAAATACAGACAACTTCTAAAAGTCTACCAAGCTCAGAGCAACGAATGAAATGTGTACAGGAAGGAAAGGCCCAAGAAACGCTCGTGGTGTCTTTGCTGAAAGTTACAGAGGAATATTTTCTTAAAAGTACAAAATCTGTAGATAGAAACACAGTGTTTGCCTGTTACCACAGTAGGGGTAATGATTACCCTCCTGGCAACACTAATCCAATTGTTAAAAGAGTGCCTCCAGCCCTCTCAGCTCCTAGGTTTACAGCCAATCTAGTCAAGATCAACTCAACAGCTCGCTGGTGGTGGGACAGCTCAAGGGATCCCACCAGCCTGTCCCCTCCAGAGTTAACAGACAGCATCGGCCCTTGAGGAAGCCTGCACAAGCAGTTGTGCTGCCCTACTCAGGAGGGCAACTGTCCCTGGAAGTACGTTCTCTAACCTGCCGGTACGGACGGACACCAGCACGTACTGGGCCTGTTTCCGCCCCTTAGCTGGTGGGACAGAAGCAGATCACCCATGCTCACTGGAAAGGAAGTTTCTGATTATTATTTAAAGGCTAAAAGGACAGACTCAACTTCTTTAAGAAACAGAAAATTTGCAGCAGCAGCAGCCCATACATCACTGTTCAGATCTACAAGATTTTCCTCTTGGCTGAAAAGCCACAAGGATGAAGGATGTGGTGCAGGCCTGAAAAATTGCAAGGGTAGAAACAAGTCAGGTTTACTGAAGAGTTGAGTTTAATCCCAAATGCACTGAAGAAGTTAGAGGAGCTTAAAGAAGTCTTGGGAAGAAATTTTTTCATGTGAAAACAGGCTCACTATAGCTTCCAAAGAGCAACATAAATGAGCATAACTAGTCATATAATGACAGTATCAGAAATTGCACTCAAGTACATTCCCCCAATACAATGCATTGCACACAGTAAAAAATTTGTAATAAAAATGCAAAACACAATCAGGCATGTTGAAAAATATTAACACAAAACAGACACAGGAATTCTATAGTAAAGATGCAAAACAGAATTCTAAAATACATGAACAAATTCAACTAAAGTTTTTCATACGTTTCTAGAACAAAAAAGAAAAAAAATATATTATAAGAAGCCCCCTATGGGAAACCAAGAAAAGAATAAATAGAATTGGAGGAGGGAAAAGAGACAAACAAGTGGATGGGTCCCAATTTACAAGAAATATTTACATTCAGAATTCAAAAGAACTCACCATTTCTATATATACACATTATGTACATATATATAAGTACAGCGTAAGATTAGAAGGTGGGTTTTGGATTTCACCTCAAGTACTCAGAAAAAAATTACTAGCTAGCTAGAGTTGCAGGTATCTAAATGTGTTTCCTTCACTTATATGCCCTTAAAACGCACTGCCTTGTATTAGACAACTGGCATCCAAAAAGGACTTTTTACAAATGGTTTTTGCTCACAGCTGTAGCCACAACATGGACTGCCTGCTGCATATCCCAGAAGCAAGGCGTGCACAGTGCATGCACCTGGATGTGGTGTTAGCCAAGGAGACCTCAGATATAGGAAGGATAGTCGACCAATGCCCACCACCACTGGGGTGCCTGCATTCACCAAACATCTGTTAGCCAGTACCAGTTTCACAGCGCTTCTTATGTAACACCATTCGTAGAAACTATTGAATGTCATTCAGGTACATTTTTTAAGAGAATAATTGGGTAGGGACTTTCCTCCTAACATCTAATCAAGAAAAGGACCCAAGGGAAAAATACTTTTCCTCTGTTCCTACTTTTCATCAGTTGAGATGCATCAACCATTTCTAATCTATCGCTTTTCTCCCCCTCCTTGGAAAGTGAGGGGAATGGGGGAAAGGTTCCCATTATGCAACTCCCAAGTGCTGTCCTGGCACCCTTGGTTGTCATCCCTGTTAGAAGGTGTTCTGATAGCATCACATGGAGATGAGCAAATGAATGCCCCAGGGGGTACAGCCAGAAAATTATGCCTCTAAAACATTAATATTTCCCTGGAGTTTGGTAATCTACAACTTTTACCTTTACAGATGAAGCAAGATAAAACTAAAAGGTTTTACTGTTGCAACTCAAAAAGGTTTCTGAAGTGCTAACTGGATTGGAATAAATATATATATACATACACACGCTCCTACATTGCTTTGGATGCAGGTTCTTGCTAACTTATATACAGATGTGAAGAAAAGATACTGAAGAGTTGTAGTGGCAATTTAGCAGCAGAAAGGGAAAATTGCTTAAGATATTTATTTTTTCATCAAGTTCTGTTTAAAAATACCTTATTAATACTTTTAGGAATTTGTATCATTGATACATATCTGGATAATCCCACTAAACTGCAGCTAGAGACCTTGTGGTATGGAGGATGCTAGATCAGGGGAACACTAACCTCCCCCAATACCATCTGAGCAGCTCTGGACTGGGAAAGTGGTTTTCAGCACAATCGGTACTGTAAACTCTGAAAACACGAACATGATTCATAACCAGATCTTTGTGCTCAGAGCCATATTGCTAAAAAGGGAGAAAAGGCATTACACAGGCCAAATGGACTCACATACAGTTCAACAAGGTCCTTGGGTTCAGACATGGCATTCAGATCCTGAAATACAAGACCTGTTTTACAGAAGTTAGCTCTTGTTTGAGACTTGGTTTTTTTTGACAGAGGAGGACGTTGAATGCTGGGTTTCCCCATGTTGACCAACCTAAAACTTGCTGACTTGGATAAGGGCACAGTGTAAAGGTCGTCTGTTCACCTCCAGAGAGGAGCATGGGCAGAGGCCCCGAGGGCTCACGTGCACACCGCACCACCATGAGCGTGGGCAGCCAGCACCTCAGCTCCCCATCCGTTTACACGGCTGCCTTTCCAAGGTCTACTCTGAGAGTTTTCACAGGACTTATTTCTGGACCTTTTTTAAAAATGCAAAACAAAGCTGTTCTACAAAGAACAGGACATACACATCCCCCTCTGTAACAAGATAGCTATTCCAAGAGCAAACGTTACATTGTGAATTGTGAGGGTCAACTAATTTCATATTAAAGAATCCTCATACTGAAGCTGCTTGGAAAAAACCATAACCTGCTTAAAAAAAAAAAGATGCCCGCACACACAAAAAAAGCAAAGTTGGGCCAAGCCTACGAGAGACAGTCTCTCTCCCACAACCCTGTCATTCTGTCTCACTGGAGGGAGCAGGCTGGTTAGGCTTCCTCTCCACAGCTCTATCTCCCTTGGGGTGCTGATGGAAGCAGACTAGGCTCCTGATTTAAAAACAGAACTAAGTGGGAAGTTTTGGTGCAGGTGGACAACTCTGCTCCTGGCTGCCAGCTGGGTCTAATGGCCCTAACAAGGGACACTGGTTGATATTCACATGGATCACTGCCTGAGATATAAAGGATAGACTGAGGATAAAAGTTGCATCCACTGGGCAAAATATGCCAAAGAACCGAAATTATTCTCTATTTGTTCTTTTAGGCATCAAGAATAAATACATCCAAAGAAAGAAAACTTATGGTGAACGTGACCTAACTAAACTCAGGCTTGTAGAAACACAAGAGGATCTCAGCTCTAGCTTACCCATCACTGAACTTACATCTCACCAGATCCTGCAAGAAGTTTAGAAAGGAACAAAGGAGAACAGTTCAACTTGCAGAACATTTGAAAGCACTATTATTTCACCCCTTCCTCAACACCACTTTGATTTTGTGGGGTGGGTTTGAAGCCAAAATCTAAGGCTACCTGGAATGTTGAGCAACACGCCGAGTTTTGCAGCGTTTCCATCACAGGCTACTTCTGCAGGTGGTGAGGGCCTAAACAAGAGTCCATTTCGGGTTAGTATAATAACTTTTTATTTGACATCTACAAGATTGTGGTATCTTGCAGCTTTTGACCAGGTTTATACAATCTCAGTTTCTCAATAGTGCAACCTGTGCAAGCAAAAAAAGTAAAGGGGGAAAAAAAAGGAAACAAAAAGACCAATTGTCCCCTCACTTGTTTTTATAAACATCTATTATAGGTGAAACAAAACTTACCCATATTATAGATAAGTGTCTATTCACATTTGTACATTACCATTTTTAACAGCTTGAGATAAACTCTACAATGTCTTACAACACGTTAAACAGTATTCAAGTTACTGGGTAACAACAATAACAAGAAATAAACATACAGCAGAAGCCTCAAGTGTTTCCTCATTGTCTAGTTTACAACTCAAGTACAAAGTTTTCATTTTTAAGAGTGACAAAGCAAATTAAGATAATGAAGTTAAAAAAAAAGATTGTTTGCAAGACAGAAGCCAATCTGTATTCCTTTCTACAACTATCTTTAAGTTAAGAAAGATGTAACTTTAAGAAAAAACAGGCTTGTAGCCTTTTTTGCAGCACACATTAGGAATGCTATTAATACATTAAAATTAACTTTTAAGAGTTTTATCACCAAAAAAATGTGTGTACTTATTACCTTGACCAAGAAACCTGGGGCAGGAAGAATGGGAGGACGAGATTTTGCAGGGTTTGAAGCAATACCCAGGTATAAACACTATAAAAATGCAATAACCAATGCTGTACATCTACAAATGTTTCGCTCTGTTACTTGACTTCTGTGTTAAATCTTGTTTACGCATGCTTTCAAAGACATGCACTGTCAGAACAAAAACTAGAAAAGAACCTGAATGCATGATATGCAACCTTTCATTTCATGCTTTAATAAACCTATTGTTTTAATAAGTTGGAAAAAGAAACCAATATATATTTTCTCTATTTATAGACTCAAAATACATGCATCCGGGGATAAGTCCCACAGCAATGGCATGGATGTACTGCGTTAACCCTGAGCACTGTATAACATAAAAGTAAAGCCAGTTTGGGAAGTTCCAAGCATTTTTAAACCAATTATGGTTCGCAGCTTTTAACAAACTCACAAACAAACAAACAGACTGACACATACACACACATACCCCTCTGCTCACCCAAAGTAAAAGCATACGGTAAGTACCATGGGAAAAGCACAAGGAAAGACAGATGTACGCTGTCGGCACTGCTGATTTTCAGTTTTGCTATCTATTCCAGGTTTGTCCTTATTCCCAAGAAAATGAACTAGAGAGAGCACAACTGAAAAAAAATTATAATTCTTTGGAAACTGTCCCTGATTTTTATGCAAATGATATGCTTCAACAGCATTTCAGATACATCCATGTTGAAACCTGTCTGTTCTTATGTGCTGCTCAAGCTGGCAATGCTCTGGGGGTGACGCTGCTGCCAGAGCTGTTTCTGCTGGACTGCAAGCTGCTGAGACTGGTCTGAAGTTGAAAGAAGATTTATAAGAGGAGACACACAATTTGCAGGAATGATCAAACCTGCAAGGAGAAAACAATTTATAAAGGTTGCATCCAGGAGAACTCATACTGTATTTTACAGCTTCACAGAAAATCCCAAATGATATTATAATATTAAGTCAATGAACAAGATTCCATACACAAACTAAATGAATACTAACCGAACTGGCCCCTTCAGAAGCAGCCTGATCCCTCAGCAGTATTACCCACAAATGCCTGAGCACATTCATGTGTCTGGGGCAATGCCACCTACCTGCTGAGGCAGGAGAAAGGCCAGATACAGGATCCTCCTAGCCACTATCTTTGCAGTCTAGAAATGCACACAAGCACCACCTTCTTTGGTATGTACTAATGTACCAAAGAGACTCCAGATAGTTGTTACA
Organism: Neotragus pygmaeus; assembly: GCA_006410875.1. Classification (NCBI taxonomy): domain Eukaryota; kingdom Metazoa; phylum Chordata; class Mammalia; order Artiodactyla; family Bovidae; genus Neotragus; species Neotragus pygmaeus. The sequence continues at coordinate 671,873 of SJYV01019135.1, forward strand.
AATTCAAATGCACACTGAAACACTAACTTCTAAGTGGAAGAGAGTGGAAGTCAGCAAACTGGACAGTGTATACATCCTGCATAAGGGAATCTGAACTTCTCTCATGTGGGAACAGGGGCTCAATACTCCAGGCTTCTCTGTAGTATAATCTTAAAAACAAACAAACAAACAAAAAAAACCCAGAAGATAGAAATCCATTCTTTTCATTTTTTAAAAGGTGGCAACTAATTCAACTGAAATCTGGCAGTCAAAAATACCTGAGGATCAAAAACATGCTCATGGACTGACTCTGGCCTACAGGCAACCCGTGATACAGAGACAGGTTGTTGCAAAAGAAACAGAGCACGTGACAAGGCAAGTACAGTAACTGGGTGGACTGCTGTGAAGTGAAGCCTGTCACTGAGGGATTGGTGGGAGTGGCCAGCCTGCTCTCCCTTGCTCCTGCATGACTTCAGTCCAGCCTCTGTGCACAGTGGCTTTGAGTTCCATAGTCTCACGTGGCCCAAACACAAAGAGACAGACGTCAGAGAATCCCTCGTCTTCATACCAGAGAGCCTGCACAGAGGTCAACAGGGAGCGAAGGAGGGAGCAAGAGCGCTGCAGGCAGCGCAGAAGCACAACATCAGAACCTAAGCCACAACCAACTACAGACATCCAAAAGCTCAACTTGCATTCATCCTTTTAAGAACATCACAGAAAGGAAACTTTACCCCACCACTGGAATACACAGATTCTAAGATGTTATGAAGCAAAATAAGAAAAACAAGGATCTAATTTTCTTTATTCTCATAGCTCAAATCAAAGGGAAAAAAAAGACTCACCTACAATCCGTTGTCCGTCCTCTGTTCTTAGGCGAACTATCTGCATTTTCACATTTGTGCCACTGACAGATGCAAGAACACCCTCAACTTTTGTCCAGACACTCAGTACTGAGCCACATAATACATAGTATGTGCGGCAACGAAGACCTATTTCACAAACTAATCCCAAGCTTGCTTTTTTGCAGTTGCCACGCCTAGAACAGATTGAAAAAAATATATATATATGAACATGCACACACACCAGGCTCACACCTACTGAATTCAAATGGAAACTGCCCTATCATTTACCTTAAGTGACAGTTTCAGAGCCTGCAATTCTTTTCACATATTGGATTATCCTGTCCAACTTAAGGTATCACCACTGATTTTAAAATTACAGTTATTTCTGGGGTCTGGCTCCCTGTAAAAGGGCTGATGTATTGGTTTTGATAGCCATTTTGCATGTGTCATTTTAATGTTTGTTTACTGGACTAATGCCAGTTTATCAGATAATTCTGCCAGTCATTTCTATAGTATTAAAGGACAAATATATGGTTCTAGATCAGATAAGTGAAAAAGGCCTCAGCAAAACAAAACCTTGCTTATATCACAGCAAAGCTATCTACTTACATGTGTCTAAATAAAAATCTTGAGTCCCTTTTCATAAAGTGGGCCAAGATATTCCATTTTCAATGCCATGAAATGAACATAATGACTTGATAACACCTCTGGCTAGCCTAGCAGCACAGCAGGATCGGTTCCAGGGCTCAATAGTCAAGTTTTCTACTGCTGTTAGCTACTTGAGGCATCTTTGTGGTTTCCTAGATGTTACTTAGCCTTAAAAATAAAACTGACACCAATAAAACTTGGGCGGGGTGGGGGGAATGTAAGAAAAAAAGGAAGGAAAGAAACGAAGAGAGAAGTAGAAAGAAAAAGCTAAGTCTCAACCCCAAGCCCCTGCAGGCAGACGATAAGTCAGCTGAAAGTAAGGAAACATCCATGAATAGCAAAGGGGAGATGTAAATAGTGTGTGGTCAGAGACTTCCACTGTGTACCTCTGCCTGAAGAAACAACAAGCAACTGATAACTGCCCATGTACTTATAGGGACAGACTGCCAAAGAGTAAAGAGGTATTTAAACTAAACCTTGACAAATAGAATAAATGGTGAGAAAAACAAAAATACTAACCAATAAGCATGAGTACAAGTATCTGCAGATGAATTATACTGATCTAACCAGTGGACCACGGCATCGTCTGAGACTACCTGTGAAAAGAAGATGAAAATTCCACTGAAACACACACTGGTTGCCTAATTTTATCTCTGAAGTAAATTTAAAATCATCTTTGCATAGAGAACCTGGCCCTTGATACTGCTTGCATCTGAATGCTAAAGCTCTCCCATGAGGGCTTCCCTGTGTAATGAATATTTCAAATAGCTAACAATTACAAACTGTTTTCAAGTGGAAAATGGCTAGGAATAATAGTAATATAAGGTAATGCTAACAACAAAATAATTACATAGTAAAGTTAGAAACAACAGGCATTCACTATTTTTCTAGAAATCACTGCAAAATGTAAACGCAGCAGTTCACAATAAAAGCAAGAGTTGGTGGGAAGGTATTTTAGTCTTGTACATCTTCCTTTCATTTAAAAAATTCTAATTTTTGTAGTCAGCACTGTTAAAGCTTCCTTTTTTGACAACATAAGCTGCTTCAAATAATCATAATTTTCCTAATGGCTGATAACATTAAGACTGAGATATTAATTTAACAAGACTTTTTTAAAAGCTAAAAACTTTCCCTGAAAACCATATTTCAGCAAATAGGAAAACTGACCAAAAAAATTCACATATAAACATAAACATACTTTCAATACATTATGAAAAAGTATTCATATATAACATCATGTACAAATGGAAAAATACCTTCTTATATTTCTTTTTTAGATCAGCATAAATTTCTAATTTGAGCTGTTTCCCGGTATTTGGTCTATAAACTAAGAAAAGCTTCTTTTTAGGGTTCACTTCTTTAACTAAGATGGCAGTTTTCTTGTTGTTTCTTATCTATTAAAAAAAAAATGGTGAGAAAATATATAGTCAACATGTACATTTTAAGACAGGCTTGCTTTTTGTACCATCACATCAGCAAATCTTATCCTCTGAAAGATTATAATGCCAAAGTGAAAGAAAGTGAAAGTGAAGTCGCTCAGCTGTGTCCCACTCCTTGGGATCCCACGGACTGTAGCCTACCAGGCTCCATCGTCCATGGGATTTTCCAGGTAAGAGTACTGGAGTGGGCTGCCATTTTCTTCTCCGGGGGATCTTCCCAACCCAGGGATCAAACCTGGGTCCCCTGCATTGTAGACAGATGCTTCACCCTCTGAGCCACCAGGTAAGCCTATAATGCCAGATGTGTAGTTAAATACAGAACTGTGAAGAAAGGATAATACTGCTGTGTAATTGAGTTAAACAAGGTGAAGGCCTTAACTTTGAGGCAGGCTGAAGGTCAAGATACTGTTTAGAAAATTGTGTCAAATAAGACTTAAAGCACAATGTTCAACGGAGAAAATTTTGCTTCTTCTAGTCCATGACACTGGACTCAGAGCCTAGACAGGCTCAGAGATGTGACAGAGGAATCTAAGTAGTGGGAGGAAGGGTTTTCATGGGAAATAATTCTAAGGTATGTTACGCTCCTTCAAGTTACAATGAAATATAACCTTTAAGAAAAAAATTTTGATCATTCACAGTCCTCTGAATTCATCTAATTTTAAGCCTACAGTTTGTGAAATACCACATGAAATAGCACAAACTGATCTGTAAACAGTAATGCTGTGATAGGAGAAAGCCAATGTTGAACAAATAATACACAATATGATGCAGAAGTGGAAGAAAAGGATGCATTAGACAAACAATGGAACTTGGTGTTTGTTTTTTTTTAATTTTTAAAAGTTGGACTTTATGAGAGAAATACTAAGACAAAGGAGTTGTAAAAAGCACCATTTAACTCAAGGAAATATAAGGTTGGGAAATTAGTTATCTGTTCTAAATAATGGTGAACAATTTCAAAGCAAGAGTCTCTGGAGCCAAACTAAGGAAAAGGAAAAGTTTGAAAGGTATGTTCCCAGCTCCTCTACAAAAAAAGCCCTCCTCTACAGGGCTTCCCTGGTGGCTCAGACTATAAAGACTCTACCTGCAATGCAGGAAACTCATGTTCAATCCCTGGGTAGGGAATATCCTCTGGAAAAGGGAATGTCAGCCCACTCCGGTGTTCTTGCCTGGAGAATTACATGGACAGAGGAGCCTGGCGGGTTATGGGTTATATGGACTATAAGTCCACGGGGTCACAAAGAGTCAGACACAGTTGAGCAACTAACACTTCCTTTCCTACAAAATAAATTGTTTGCTAAGCTACTATTTATATTAAGATAATTCTTAAATGGATAAAGGGACTCAGTATTTTACTTTTTGTGGATATTAAAGATCCTTTGTCTTACTTGTTCACATGTTTATATAATTACTATGAAGTCTATGAAACACTAGTTGAGTGAAAAGTACATTTAAAAATCTTTTATCAGCTGATGTGAAATACTCTAATTATACCTTAAGGTGCTGTTTAAAGCATGTAACAATGTGATCTACCTTGACAGCGATAATTATTATAAAATAAGCATCACACTACAGAGGAAGTGATTTTGTGGACTTTTCTGGTGGTACAGTAGATAGGAATCTACCTGCCAATGCAGGGGACGTGGGTTCTATCCTTGGTCCGGGAAGATCCCACATGCTGAGGAACAACTAGGTCTTTCCACCAAATCTACTGCCTCAATGCCTAGAGCCTCAATGAAGAGTATCCCCTGCTCGCTCCAACCAGAGAAAGCCCATAAGCAGCAATGAAGATCCAGCACAGCCAAAAATAAATAAACATTATTTTAAAAATTGTGTCAATGATTCTGACATGGCTTTCCTAATGTCAACACACATTAAACAAATTCTAAGTCATATGTGCTTAGTGCTGAGGAGGTTCAAAGAAATAGGCTATGCCTTCCTGGAAGAATGTCTCCTCTTTCTTTAACTTTCTGGCTGCGCCCCAGTGTGCACGATCTTAGGTACCCTGACTAGGGATGGAATCCACGTCCCCTGCATTCGAAGTGTGGAATCTCAACCACTGACCATCAAGGAAATCTCAGATGTCTCTTTGAAGGCCCTCACTCCTCACATCCAGCTGTCTGAGCCCATGCAGACAGTTACAAAGGGCAACGTTACCACATCCTTTCACTCCAGGGAAATTGGTAAGGATCAGCATTTTCAACGAAATATACCAGTGCTTCAATTCTGGCAATAATTTCAAATGAAAGACAATAACCAATATCCTATATGGACCAATCAAAATCCTATCCAAGGCCTTAGAGAAATTTGAATAAAATCTGGTGAACTGTATCAATATCTTCATGTGATATTGTACTATAGTTGTATAAAATGCTACCACTGGGAAAACTCTTGTACAAGAAATCCCTATGTATTACTCTGTATAACCTCACGAGAATCATAAGATTTACACACACATCCCTCCCTCCCCACCCCCCAGAACCAGATCCAGTTTGAGAGCTTTGCTACTGAGTTAGGGACCATAAACCAGGCTTATGAACAAAATCTGGCCTGATCTTATGCTTAAGAACAGTTTAAGGAAGGGAGGGAGAAAGTATCTTAGAAAGGAAGGGAAAAAATTCACAAAGAAGAGTCAGCAGAGATGATACATGCCCTGGCAAGATCTACAATACTATCTGATCCCTCTCATAAAAAGTTCAGGATTCGTACTCTAGATAGCTTATTTACGGTTTTACCCTGCCTGTGGCATCATCGTAATTGGTCTCCTTTACAGTTACTTCTTGAACCAGGTCTTCATTTAGAGTCTGTCATTCCATAAATGCTTGCAAATAAGCAAAAAGTGCTATATACATGCAATGGAGTTCAGTCAGTCACTCAGTCATGTCTGACTCTGCGACCCCATGAATCGTAGCACACCAGGCCTCCCTGTCCATCATCAACTCCCGGAGTCCACCCAAACCCATGTCCATTGAGTCGGTGATGCCATCCAACCATCTCATCTTCTGTCATCCCCTTCTCCTGCCCTCAATCTTTCCCAGCATCAGAGTCTTTTCAAATGAGTCAGCTCTTCTAATCAGGTGGCCAAAGTAATGGAGGTTCAGCTTCAATATCAGTCCTTCCAATGAACACCTAGGACTGATCTCCTTTAGGTTGGACTGGTTGGATCTCCTTGCAGTCCAAGGGACTCTAAAGAGTCTTCTCCAACACCACAGTTCAAAAGCATTAATTCTTCTGTGCTCAGCTTTCTTTAGAGTCTAATTCTCATTATTTAACTTATATGCAGAGTACATAATGAGAAACGCTGGGCTGGAGGAAGCCCAAGCTGGAATCAAGATTGCCAGGAGAAATATCAATAACCTCACATATGCAGATGACACCACCCTTATGGCAGAAAGTGAAGAAGAACTAAACAGCCTCTTAATGAAAGTGAAAGAGGAGAATGAAAAAGTTGGCTTAAAGCTCAACATTCAGAAAACGAAGATCATGGCATCTGGTCCCATCACTTCATGGCAAATAGATGAGGAAATTTTTCTGGGCTCCAAAATCACTGCAGATGGTGATTGCAGCCATGAAATTAAAAGACCCTTACTCCTTGGAAGGAAAGTTATGACCAACCTAGACAGCATATTCAAAAGCAGAGACATTACTTTGCCAACAAAGGTCCGTCTAGTCAAGGCTATGGTTTTTCCAGTGGTCATGTATGGATGTGAGAGTTGGACTATAAAGAAAGCTGAGTCCGGAACAATCGATGCTTTTGAACTGTGGTGTTAGAGAAGACTCACAAAAAGGAATAAAGAACTGACACAGGTTACAACATGGATGAACCTTGAAAACAATATGCTGAGTGAAAGAAGCCATACATAAATGTCATATATTATATGAGCCCATTTATACGAGGTACCAAGATATGCAAATTTATAGACAGAAAAGAGATGAGAGGTTATCAGAAGCTGGGTGAGTTGTGTAATGGTGATGGCTGGACAGCACTATGAATATAATCAACGCCACTAAATTGTACACTTTAAAACAGATAAAACAGCAAGTTTGTTATATATTTTACCCTAACTTTAAAAAATTCTGTAATATGCCAGAAATCATTAAACACTTAAGTGAGTGAACTGTACCGTATGTGAATTACATCTCAATAAGGCTGTTAAAGAAAAAGAAATAAAGAAAGATTAAAAAGAATTCAAAAGAAAATAAATATTAAAGGCAAGTAAAGATCTAAAGTGTGGGTAAGAGGAGTCCTAGCAATGGAGAAATTCAAGGAAGAAAATACTAAAAATTTTACAAATAAAAATAATTCAAAAACTTTCTAAAATAAAGATCTGAAATTACATATTAAAAGAGCATACCACCTACCGAGAATACTGACCAAGAATGATTAACACAAGATAAACTCTAATAAAATGACCAAACTTTAAAGACTCCTTTGTACATACAGGCACAAAAGAACAATTAAATATAAAAGGGAAAGGAAATTAGAACACCATCAAACTCTGACAGCAACTCTATCTCAGAAGAGTAAATAATAGCATCTTAATAAGATATTCAAGAAAAAAAAAAGTGAAATTAATAGACTTCATGTCTGGTAAAACTTATTACCTATAGAACTAAGATTAATTAAGGGTTAAAAGAAGAGTATACTGTATCATTGTCAGATGCCAACATGTAGAAATAGTTTAACTATTTTTTAAATAGAATGGGAGAAGGAATATGCAAATAAGTTATTTTAAAAAAGTATTTTCAGGAACACTGGGGTAGAGTGCCCATAATATTTTATCATCCTGTGTATCCTGAAGCACAAGGATTATTGGGTGTGGAAGAAAGAAGACCAAAGTATCAGAGAAAAGGTGAAACTAAAATTCCATAGTTTTAATCAGGACAAATAAATTATGCACTCATCTGTGTGTGTACATGTGTATGTCTAAATGTAAATTATGTATACACACACTCTCTCCCCCCTTAGCTCCGTCCACATGCAAATACTAAACTAATGACAGTAGTTACATTAGTAACTGAAAACTGAATCTTGAAGACATAAAGCATTATTATGACTAAAGAAGGTCACTCACTATATTATGGGGGAAAAAGTTCAATTTACTAAGAATATGCAATTTTGGGGGGCCATGCTGAGTGGTCACGAGAATCTCAGTTTCTTGACCAAGGATAAAACCCATGCCCCCTGCAGTGGAAACATGAAGTCTTAACTACTGGACTGCCAGGGAAGTCCTCAAATATGTAATAATTTAAAACTTGCATTTAATAATACTCCTCAAAAACTATATCACACTTACAATGATAAATTATCATAATAGAGAAAGCTAAATACAGTTGGAAAATCAGTACAAAGCAAACATAATTATAATGCTAGCAATGAAAACACATTATCTTAACAATTAACGTTTAAAGGAAACAAGTCTTACTTGCAATGACAAATAAAAGCCATCATCTGGTCCTGTCAGCTCAGCCCAAATTTTGGTAGCTTCCTCCCAGGACATTCCCCTCTCCACACTTATCTGTAAAAAAAAAAAAGTAATGAAATTTAAATTAAACTCACTTCTTAGGAGGTCTATCAGAAAAGCACACTATATTTCAATGTGCACATTTACAGACTTACTGTGTATAATTCTACATGGCCAGATGTTGAATATCCTGGAGTCAGAAACTTCTTAACATCACTTTTCCTCACTTTTTCATCTCCAGAACCAAGATCTTGAGTAAGAAAAAGCAATATATAAGTATAAAAAAAATTATCAGGAATACACATGACATTTTAAAAATTTCCCAACTTACCTAAGATCCCCATATCATATCTTCCATTTTTTTTGGCATTTTGAACGACTGCAGTAAGTGTGTCCGCAAAATACTGAAATAGTGCATTCTGTTGATGCACTTCCATGCCCAAAATTCTGTTTAAGAATTTTCCTATGTTGTTATAATCTGCAATGACAAGATTTTATAAACGATTTAAGGCATTCAAATGGCAATTTAACAAGTTTATTCATCTCAGCCTAGTTCAAGTCTCACTTTCTTCTCCAAAGTCTTCCCTCACAATTCTTGTACTGTTTCCAGAATGGGCCTATACTTTGACTGCTTCTACCTCTAGCTATTAATACATCTATACTATGTGGTCAAAAGATGTTTGCCAAATTAAGATTTTTGCATCTTCAACTTCACTTACTGAAAAGATGAATACAACTTAGCACATAAGAATGCTTTCCAACATTAAGTCATAACTTGTAAAGTTATTAAGTGACAGAAGTCAGTGAAGCTCAACTTTTGCTGCACAAGTAGAATGCTAGGCCTAGAGATCTGGAAAATTACCACTGCCTGAACTCCTGGCCTGGCTTAAATACTTCCAAAAAGCTCAACAGTTGCTCATATCTGCAACCTAGCTTGAGAACTGCTGATACATAGAGAGAAGAGAATAGAGATCTAATTTTTTGAATAAACATAGTAGCAGGAATGCTTTGTGAACACTAAGTACTGAGAGACAGACCAACAGACTTGAATTTTCCCCTTCAAATTGACAAAAACAAACAACAAAATGGGCTGTAATGATACAGCAACAGTTATGGACATATATGAAACTCATATTATTACCTTTATCTAGAGTAAGAATTCCCGAACGATCTTCTACATTTATTAGGCCAACCCCTATCAGTCCTTGTCGAACATCTAAAATAAAACAAATTTATAAAAAATGTTACAGCTCAAATGACTCAATCAGCTGTTACCTAACTAATTAAACCAGATCACGTTTTAGCATACGTATCTTCCATAATTCCTATTAGCTGAATTAAAAGGAACGCACAGACCCTAAAGATCTTCAGGCACTTCAAAATCCTAGAACTCTAATTTCACATTATACATACTATTTTCACTAAAATGTCTTATCTTTCCAACAACAATCTTCAGCAATGGCGATTCTAGGCTCTCTCAAAGCATCAATTTTCAATTTTGAATACACAGTAGGATAGTGATTAAATAACTGTAAATAAGGAAATAATCATGTTTCCTTTCCATTACCTATCAGTATTGACAAGGATATCTTTTTGCAAAAGATAAGCAACATAACGGTCAACATGTTCTGAATTATGTTACTAAGAGGATAATTTGTAAAAAAAAAAAATTCTAGTGTCCATGCTCCACCCCAGACTTATTGAATAAGGGTTTAAGAAAGAGAAAAGGGTCAACAGGAACATAATTATATCCTATTTACCTGTTTATTTAATTAGCTAGACTGTTACATGCTTAAAATGTTTAGATTCTGCAGGTGACATGACAACTCTGTAGCCAAAGAGCTCCAATGCAAAAAATTGTCATTTTAGGAACCCATTCTATGAAGAAATTACCTGAACAGAAGGAATTCTTCTGAATAGAATAGCCGTTATAATTCCAGCACTTTGTGATGCAAAAAAAATTAAAACTACTTGAATATCAATAAAGGAATAACTGAAGAACTGTTACATAAGCTAGATGGAGAATATTACACAACTGTTAAAAATGTGTTCATGCTATAGCTAATGACTTATAAGAGATATATGTCTGTGATATACTGAGAAAAGTACTTTGCAAGTAGTATATTTTTAAAAAGCTCTGTATTTAGACAAACATGGACAAGGGTTTGTTAGGCTGCTCCTGTTCAAATTGTCAACATTTGTAACCTTACTAGATGAGAGTGGAAGTGGGCAGGTACTTAATGAGAGTATTGGCTCCTCATTATTCACTTTCAGATTAGTTTTCATTACTGACAGTGAATAAATAACACATACTATTTCAGAACTAGAAGTAAATTGGTGAGTCGTTTTGACAATCCCTCCAATGACCAGACAAAAAGAAAACAAGAAGGAAAGGGAAAGGGAGAAAAAGAACACGGCTAAGGTTTTGTAAGTTTTTGTTTTGCTAAATGCCATCAATGATTATAAACAGCCCTGCCAGCTGTGTCAATATGGACTACTACCAACAGTAAACACCAGTTCTTGGAAAGAACTTCCTAGTAAAAAACGCTAACTTAATAATGACAATGTTTCAAGTATCTTATATCTATTTATTCTCCAAAATACTTTCATAGTCTCCTGAACTACTGAAATCTCTCAGACTACTAATATTAATGGGGTAAAATCTATACATCTAAGAATTTCTATAGCACTATTTAGGACTTAATACAAAAATTTCCAAATATACACAAATGTAAAAATAGAATATTCTATGAACTGACATGTACCCATTATCCAGTTTTAACAACTGTTACTATATGGCCAATTTTATCAATATTTACACTCCCCATTAACCTTCACAGATTTACCTAGGTACTTACAATTAAATGCAGAAAGTTATTTGACGTAGTCGTCTTCAATTAATCTAACAAAACCATTTTTCCTCTAGTAATCTAAAATTATACAACATGCAATAAACTCAAGAGTAAAGTCACCTTACCTGAATGAAATTCAGTAAATCTACTGCTTATTATAAGAGGTCAATTTAGGTGTCTGATAACCATCAATTTCTAAATTTCATACATTTTATGTCCAAAGAAAACTAAAAGCAACAGCACCTCTTAGAATGGGTCTCAGTACCTTCTAACAGGTAAGACTTGTCAGTACTCATTTCCCTTTTTTATGATTATTTTTGAAAGTTACCTTTAAAGAATTCTCCAGGATAGTCTGGAGGTGGTGATACCATAGGAGAATCGAGGTTTACAATGGATTTCATGACAATTTCTAAAGCATTTCTTCCATACTGCAATATAAAAACAGACATTTAACCAGTTTCAGCATTTGGATACTCTTCAATTACATGACCAAATGAATGCTATAAAAACTACTATTGTACCAAACAGTAAAAAAGTAGCAGGACTCAATTACCTTTATGTAAACTTTACATGGCCTAGTGCCTCATTTACACCTTTGCACACGGCAGGCATTCAATAAATAAACAACTTTCTTTACTACTGGGAACTCCTACTTGATTCATCCACAAGTATTTATTATAATCCTCTTTTCCCACAGGAAAGAGACCATTATACTGCACATTTGATCACCGAAGACCTAAATGCTTTCCATCTTACAGGAAGCCATGATTTTATAGCAAAATCATAAGAGGCAACTTAAAAGTTTTAAACAGTAACCACTTGACCTTTCTGTTCCTCACAGACCCCATACACTGTCACAATTTTTCAGGGATACTGAGAGCTGAGATGTACCTTATTATCGAAGTTGAACCGGCTCAAATCTCTAGATTCTGTTGCTCTTCTATCTCCATGTGTAAGTGCGCCCTATCCAAACATAAAATTTCCAATCAAGGCAGAGAAGACAAGTAACATACACCATCTTTTACACACACCTATGTAACTAAAAAACTTACCAAACTCTCAAGTCTTTTAGCAACAATAGATGCAAATCTTTGTTCTCCTGCCAACTCAGAAATCAGAAAGACATATTCAGGAGCAGTAACTTGATTTGATCTATGAGTTCGTCCTGTAACAACATTAAAAAAAAAAAATCACCGACTGTGTTTGCTAGACACTAGGGTTCTGAGATCTATTCCCAGCACTTAATAGTAAGCTGGTATCCTGAAACAGTAAAGAATGTAATCACCCCAACTCCCCAAAAAGGAAAAAACTGCCAACAATGACTTGAACTTGTATTCAGAGTAACATTCCTCATTGCAAGAGAACAGAAACTCCCATAAAACTGTTAAGTGATAATCACATTATTAAGTGCTACCCCAGTTTGGTTGACCACAATGTTGCTGATGCACAGCTGCTCTGGATTCTCAAAAAAAACTTCTTTAATTTTTCTTTTCTATTTTTTTAAATTGCCAGGTCATGGGACATGAAGATGGAGGGGAAGGGAGGAGCAATGTGCCCTCACTCAAGCCACTGGTGGTTGAAAAGGACATCAAGTGGCAGCTGCTGACAAAGGTAATGTACATCCCCAGAGGTCTGCAAGAAGGATATTCCTAAGAAGCCAGAAAGTCCTACTGAATATAAAGCCAGAAAGCCCTACTGCAGGTCTTTTACAGCTTTCATGACTAAGAAATACATTCATGATGTACTCTACACTTTAAGGTACACACAATACCAAAGTATCTCCAAAACCGACACATGCGTTGAGTTTTACTACGTCCAATATTAAAGTATTTTCCCCAATGAAGTGAAATTCAGTGCAGGACTTACCAAATTGCTGAATTGCTCTATCAGCACTCCATGGTAACTCCAGAGTCATATGAACTCTTCGCCTTTGATTTTTAGCTCTTCTATCTGCTTGTAATGAAATACCTGAGCTGGCAGCTTCTGAGATGATAGCAATATTCTGTATAAAGTGGAAGGAGAAAAAAGATCACTTTCGCACAAAGACAAGCAGGAAAACATCCACCACTACATATTCTCCTTATAGAACTCTTCATTTTAGTTGTGCATGATTACAAGAACTCTCAAAATCGAGACTACATTTCCAGTCTCCTTTACAGCTAAGTGTGGGCACACTCCACCCAGCAGGTCACATGGACAATGTCCAGGAAATGTCCCTAATTGAAGGTTTGTCTTCCTCTTTTTTCCTCTCTGCTGGCTGAAACACAGAGGCATAATGACTGAAGGTGAAACAGCTGTCATGGAATATGGAGGTTAACCTGGAAATGCGAGTCTGCATATAAAGTACCAAGACAGAAGCGACCTAGTCTTCAAGGGGTCATGCCAGTGCTGTTCTACCTAACAAAATTTCTACATGAGAAAAACGGACTTCTACTTTAAGTCATTGTGATAGTGGGTTTTCTGTCACTTAACAGCCAAACCTGATCCCAACTAATACATAATTCCTAAATGACATGGGCCTAAATTACTAGTGAAACAAATACATAAAATAATTGATAATACCTCTATCTACAATCTTTAAAATATGTTAACAAAAGCTTTGCTGCTGCTGCTGCTAAGTCATGTCAGACTCTGTGCAACCCCACAGATGGCAACCCAACAGGCTCCTCTGTCCCTGGGATTCTCTATGCAAGAATACTAGACTGGGTTGCCATTTCCTTCTCCAATACATGAAAGTGAAAAGTGAAAGTCAAGTCGCTCAGTCGTGTCAGACTCTTAGCGACCCCATGGACTGTAGCCTACCAGGCTCCTCCGTTCACAGGATTCTCCAGGCAAGAGTATTGGAGTGGGTTGCCATTGCCTTCTCCGGAACAAGAGCTTTAAAAACACTTAAAAGATAACTTTGATAATGGTAATAACTATCATCTATTTTCCACTTGCAGAAGCAAAATAATTTTTTTAAATACAAAGCAAAATGTGGATAAAGATATAAGATTTTATTCTACCCCTTTCAGATTAAATGAGGGTGAAGTGTTACACCTACCTATTTTTTAGCAAACTCATCAGCAAACACTTATAAGCAATTCCAACTAGATGGAGGAAGAACTGATCTGAGACTCTTACAATTCATGAAGTTTACTTAACAATAAGAGCATACAGAAAGGGCCTCTGAAGACAACCACAACCTCTGCAGTAATCTACATTCATTCAGAGTAAATCATCCTAATAGAACATAGCAGAGCAAGATAAGAAACAGCAAAACTAAAGAATCCTAGTAATCTAGACATGCTTAAGTATCTCTAGATTCAAAATTATACTGACACTCAAGTAAGCTAGATGTATGACCACTAATATGACCTGAAAGAACATGATATATTAATATTCTGATTAAAGACTTCAAAAGGCCCCAAAACTATCAAAAGCTGCATCTTATTCTGTGCATGACACTTACTGCATTCAACTTACAAGAAAATAATGAAAACATGTAAAATGTTCAGTAGTTACTATTAGTTAAAAAAAAAAAGAACATTCAACATACATGATTTATATTAAAAGAAAAAAACCTAAAGATTAACTGAAATGTATGGGCATAATTCTTTTCACCAAAATGCATCCTAGAAAAACATACCTTATCTCCATCCATAAATCTTTGTTTTTCTGTAATATTTAGTATTTCCACAGGAACATCAAGTTCAGATCTTGACTCATAAGATATGCTTCCATCATCATTGCTTACAACCCTCCCCTTGCGGCCAGTCATCTGTAAAGTCAAACAATGTCGGTTACAATTAAGGTATCTGACTATGGTGCAGGAAGTTCAGGACTCCCACTGGAGAAACACGGTGGAGGTGAAAGGGAGAAGGAAGCCGATGTGCAGTGTGCATCCTCTCCCGTGCCACGTGCCGGCGGGGGAGAGGAAACACTGCAACACAAAGCCTGGCTCTCAAAGTCCAAATTCAGTGGAGAAAACCGACACATGGCAAGGGCAGCAAACGCTGTGTGACAGGGGCAGTAACAGAGACCTGAGTCTTGGGGCAGACAGTCAAGACACTAGGGGAAGGAACTCACTTGCTCTAGGATGACAACTAGAGTAGAACAAGGGTTCTCAGATCTCAGAGAGGATGTTAGACAATTTTATGAGGAAACAATGTATTACTCATTCTAAAGGGTCTGTAAGTGGCAAAAAAAAATTACCTAGGACAGAATCAACCGTGTTCAAGTCATATTTACCTCAGCAACATTTTCAGGGCCACCAAGTTCATCAATAAGTTCATCCAGGGTATTAGGAGGGAGATCTTCAGCTAATTTTTCTAGTTTATCAAGTAGGTCTTTCTTCATCTGTTGGGCCCTTTCCACAGCATCCTGACTTGTTATAAGGCTACTGTTGCTGTTGGTGTTACTGTTAGCTAGATAAAGTACATGTGTTAAAAATCAGTACACAGTTTAAATATTTGTTTTGTTTGAAAGTTTCACAGACAAAGCAAACATCCACGTGGTTACCTGGTGCACTGTTAGGAGCAGGTGAAATAACTGGTGTAGAAGAAAAACTAGGTCGTTTTGATCCAAGACCTGATGCTAATAAGGCACTTTGAATAGAATCTGGATCTATACTTTTCCTTTTTTTTTTATCTTTGTTTTTCTTATGATCTTTTCTGATTAACCAGGGATCTGAAAGTTAAGGAAAGACATAAATCATTTGTTAACACAAGTACAGAATTTTCAAAGGAAACCACCATTGAGTTTTTTTTGTATTATTGACCGACAACTTGTAAACCACCAGCAACTACAGCAGTCCAGTACATCCATACACCATGAGGTAGATGCCACGGTTTGAGGTTAAACATAACTGAACAAAATTGATGTCATGACCTTTCATAAATGAGCTCAACTGCCAGAAGACACACAAGCTTGGAGCTCCCACAAAGCAAAGATTAGAATCTGTCTGATTATTTTTACAGGAAAAGAATAGGTTTTAGTACAATATCCCATTTCAAATACACAGAAATAAGGACCCTTGAGTTTATATTTAAAATATTAAAGAACTTACCATCTTCATCATCCTCACTAGACTCATCTCTGAATGGGTTGAAATCATCATCATCTCCAGAACTCATGTTTTTAGAGCTCTCATAGTCACTTTCTTCATTATCAGAGGCATCAGATTCACTTCCACTATCATCAGAACTGCTACCAGTAAGGCCACCTATTTTTCGTGCTTTTTTGGCTTCTCGATTTATTTCTTCACCTGCCCACCAAACCCAAACAAGAGAGTCAAAATGCACTGTGATAAAAGTTAGGAAATAATAATTAGTTCATAAGCTAATACAGTTAGCTAATTAAAAAAAGAACTACAGAAGAAAAATATCTGCATAAGTATACAAGAACAAGGAAGAGGGGAAGGCACCCCATTCTACTACTCTTGCTTAGAGAATCCCATGGACAGGAGCCTGGCAGGCTGCACAGGCTTCCACAGGGTTGCATAGAGTCAAACATGACTGAATCAACTAAGCAGCAGCAGCAGCATATAAGAACAATGATTCATGAACAATTATAGCCTTTTGGACTCCTGTGAAAAATCAGGTTATATATAATTATTTTTAGGAGAAATTATGTACTTAAGTATAAACTCAAGACAGCTTTCAAATGCACAAGTTTCAAAATTCAGGATAACAAAAATGAAACAATCTCTGGCATTGTCAGAATGCATATATCAGGTTGAGAGACAAGGGCTAATAATTACACGTTTCTAATACTACCAAAAAAAAATCTACAAAACTGCATTTTTAAAAGTTAAACAAGGTGCTAATCTGAATTATCTTATTGGAAATTCATAGACGATATCTACAGGTAAACTAGTCAAAACTGACAAGAACATTAAAAAGGTTCACATACTAATGAAATGGTGAGAAGATAATTCAGAAAAGGGAAACATGACCATCCACTGACCACTCTAACAGGTCACTGACTCTAGGGCACAGCATTACCTTTTGTGTCACCAAGATAAAAAATAATGCCAATTACAATAGCCAAACTGCTTTCAGGCATAGTAAAAATATAAGGGAAAATGCATTTCTTGCAACAGATGAAAACTTAAGGTTAAAGTGTCAGGCACTGTGTTTAGAACACACAGCATCATGTATGTTCTTATCAGCATTTTAGAGAGAGCCTGAGATGTTAACTTCTAAAAGGCAAAGAGCTTAGTAAGCACCTAAACACAAATCCAACTTTGCAATTTTTATAAAATGTCTAACAAACAAATGAGTGTATGCCTAATAAGTAATAAACTAACAAAAGTCTCTTTAAAGAAGACTATATAAACACACGGGCTTCCCAGGTGGCTCAGTGGGTAAAGAATCTGCTGCAATGCAGGAGACGTGGGTTTGATTCCTGGGTCAGGAAGATGGCCTGGAGGAAGGCATGGCAGCCCACTCCAGTATTCCTGCTGGGAGAATCCCCATGGACAGGAGAGCCTGGCAGGTTACAGTCCACAGGGTTGCAAAGAATCAGACACGGCTGAAGCAACTGAGCACGCGTGCACATGCACACACACACTCTCCCACACCCACACACACAGCATCAACAACATTTATCATCCAGTAGTTGTGTGAACCTAAGGATATCACCTAACCTCTTTCTGTGCCTTAATTTCCTGTCTATAAAACTGAAAAAATAAAGCCTTTCATATGGATCCCTTGCAGTTAAACAAGGCCATGTGTGGGTGGTGCTCAATAAAGTGCCCAGCACCAAACTGTTAAAGCCCCAGTTTAAAATGGGGATTACTTGTGCATTCAAAATGACATGGGCCATGGGAATTCCCTGGTGGTTTATTGGTTAAGACTCCATGCTTTTTGGCCCCAGATTCAATCCCTGGTCAGGGAACTCAGATCCCACAAGACATGCAGTCAAATAAACAAAAGACACTTCCTTTAAAAACAAACCAAACACTACATGATCCAATTTAAGGAAGGCAGTTCAGTTCAGTCACTCAGTCGTGTCTGAGTCTTTGCGATCCCATGAACCACACAGCACCACAGAACCAGGCTTCCCTGTCCATCACCAACTCCCGGAGCCTACTCAAACTCATGTCCATTGCATCGGTGATGCCATCCAACCATCTCATCCTCTGTCATCCCCTTCTCCTCCAGCCTTCAATCTTTCCCAGCATCAGGGTCTTTTCAAATGAATCAGCTCTCCGCATCAGGTGGCCAAAGTACTGGAGTTTCAGCTTCAGCATCAGTCCTTCCAATGAACACCCAGGACTGATCTCCTTTAGGATGGACTAGTTGGATCTCCTTGCAGTCCAAGGGACTCTCAAGAGTCTTCTCCAACACCGCAGTTCAACAATTTCTCGGTGCTCAGCTTTCTTTTAGCCCAACTCTCACATCCATACATGACCACTGGAAAAACCATAACCTTGACTAAACGGACCTTTGTTGACAAAGTAATGTCTCTGCTTTTTAATATGCTGTCTAGGTTGGTCATAACTTTCCTTCCAAGGAGTAAGCGTCTTTTGAAGGCAGCACATGCCCGAAATACAGCTAGCATCAAAATGCTTAAGTTTATATTACTTCCAGCACCATTTAAAGGAAAGTACTCACCTTTCCGCTTCTTTGTTTTATTTTCCTTACAAGGACTATCTCTTGGTGAACTGCTGTTACTTGGAGCTGTCAAATCAATTCCCAGCAAACTATAAAGCTTTTTTCTGTCCGGAGCAGGGAAGTGTTTTTCAATGAGTGACTGTAAAACTCCTCTGTTCATAGAAGAGATAAAAAAGTAACAAGTCAGTGGCTCAGTATGCAAAATTATTATACATAAAATATTACTGAAAGTATTTGCTTAAAATAAGTACACTTTATTAGCAGCATCTCCAAATTGGATACCACAAATTGGTTAGCTTCACATATTTATAAAGCCAGCTTAGGAACACAGCACCAATGTTTTCTTTTTCAGAAATGCTGTAGCACAGGAGGATTCCATGTGGAAAAAGTGAACATAAGGGACTGATTCAAAAGGTGATTCAGAACAGCTGGACTCTGAATATAAAGGACTTTAACAATCCTTTAACCAATTTATTTCACATGTATTTCCATTTTCAGGTATGTGAAAGAGTTAAAAATAATTAAATCTATGTCTTACTAAAAAAAAAAAGTTTATTCAATCTTACAAGATACTGATAATCCAGGTCAGAAGAGTTTCAGTATTCTAGGCAAGACTATCCAACTGAAATGTAATGCAAACCAAGCACAAATTTTACACTTTCTAGAAGCTGCATTCAGTTCAGTTCAGTTCTGTCGCTCAGTCGTGTCCGACTCCTTGAAACCCCACGAATCGCAGCACACCAGGCCTCCCTGTCCATCATCATCTCCCGGAGTTCACTCAAGACTCTCGTCCATCGAGTCCGTGATGCCATCCAGTCATCTCATCCTCTGTCGTCCCCTTCTCCTCCTGCCCCCAATCTGCATTAGGGCTTCCCTAATAGCTCAGTTGGTAAAAAATCCGCCTGCAATGCAGGAGACCCCAGTTCAATTACTGGGTCAGGAAGATCCGCTGGAGAAGGGATAGGCTATCCACTCCAGTATTCGTGGGTTCCCCTGTTGGCTCAGCTGGCAAAGAATCTGCCTGCATGCCTGCAATGTGGGAGACTTGGGATCGATCCCTGGGTTGGGAAGATCCCCTGGAGAATGGAAAGGCTACCCACTCCAGTATTCTGGCCTAGAGAATTCCATGGACTGTATAGTCCATGGGGTCACAAAGAGTTGAACAGGACTGAGCGACTTTCACTTTCAGGAGCTACATTAAAAAGTTACAGAAAACAACTTGACACTATAAAATGTTACAATGAAATGTTTTACATTCTATTTCCTTAAGTCTGAAACTTGGTGCATATTTCATACTTGAAGGTCTTCTCATACTGGAGATGCTGCACTAGCCATGTAGTACCTATCATCTCAGAGGCAGTACTAGGCAAGATACAGATTAGCAGATGCATGCTCTGAATTTAAAGGAGTTTTAAATTATGTCTTAAAAGGAGCCACTTGAATGTATCCCCTAAGGCAAAAGATATCATGGTGGCAAAAGTTATTTTACTAGTTTTACTCCCAGAGTTGGAATTGTTTGGTTACGCAAAGCAAAAAACAACGTCTAAAGCCTTTCTTAAAATTCTTTTGACTTTTCAAGAATTATCTGCAATGCTGACACGAAAGCATAATAAACTGGGACAAATGAAACCATTATTATATGGCTGGATACTGGCGGCTTCAAATACACAAAGCAAAGACAAAACTGAAACTTAAACCAAGCTGTCAGAATTCCAAGATGTACAAAACAGAAATCAAGCCCTTCCATTAGTCCAAATACTGGACATATAATGTTAAAATACTTAACATTTCAGTATTTCTATGTTACTGTTTTTCAATAGATATACTGCTATGGATACACAGGATTATGAAAACTCAGATCAGAAAAAGTTAAAAGGCAAAAATTTTGCCTCTAGGAAATGCTAACACTTAAATTCATCTTAGTAAAGACTCAAAACCATAAAAAACATTACTTGGCAGTTGAAACAAAATCATTCAATTCTCCCCCGCCCTCTTCCAAGGCTTCTAATGTTCTAGCTTCTCCCGTAGACTGCAGACCAATTACAACACACTGGAGGGAAAAAAAGAATGTTATTAGTTATAAATAAAAACATGTATGTGGTTTCTTACAACACATACTTAGTTCACATATTTAGTTACATATTTATTTTTTAGAAAGATTTCAAGCCTTCCCTGGTGGCTCAGTGGTAATGTAGCAGACATGGGTTCTATCCCTGATCCGGGAGGATCCCACATGCCATAGAGCAACTAAGCCCTTGAGCCACAACTACTGAAACCCACATGCCCTAGAGTCCATGCTCCATAACAAGAGAAGTCACAGCATTGAGAAGCCCATGCTGCAACAAACACACAGCACATTCAAAAATAAATAAATTTTAAAAGATTTCAAACAAGAATTAGCCAGGTGACAGTATTACAGCAGTGAACACTACTGAAGCCCCTGCTCCAGTTTTCTGTGCTTTAAGTAGATATATATTCACCAAAAAAGAAAACCTTTGCAGTATTACATATCCATGATATCAGTGGTTACATCTATGGATAGCCAAGTTATAGTGATGTTTGTTTGTTTATACCGTTTTGAGCTACCCAAATTCTTTATAAACACATATTCCTTTTATTGTCATAAAAATGTATTTTGTTAAAGCCTGTTAATACTCTTACAACTATCCTTTAGAAACAAAGGCTTTTATAAGTAGAAAACTTCAACACCCCAAAGACTAAAACACAAAACCAAAGACACATCTGTTAATGCATTCTCCAACTTACTTTTCCATTCTTGATTTCTTCTCGAGCTAGTTGCACAACTCTTTTAACTTTGGACGCTATGCACAAGTATTTGAAAAATCTCTGGTGAGCAGACCAGAACTGACCCCACATGGATTTCTTCATTCTCTGCTCAGCATCAATCAGATCTGCAGCTTGCTGAAACCGCTCTCGAGCAATGACCCACTGAAGGCACACAAACAACAGATATTTCAATCTTCGAGTGTGATTTACTTCAATATAACTAATTCAATCAAAAGAATGTGTAAGACACCATTTAACATTAATTCAGTAAAGAATTTTCAATAACTTGGGAACCTCTAAACAAATGTTTTTTAGGACACTCACACAGAACTGTCTCAAAATTCCTATTAACTAAAACAGTAATTTTAGGAAACAGTTATGTTGATTTTTAAAGCTATGCATGCTATGCTATAAATGGTTATTTCTTTTAAGTTACTGTAACAGAGAAAACTGAGAAAATAAGGATCCAGTAATTTATCTGTTGTTTTATGGCAGAAATATACTGTGAGCTAACAGACATTACACTGGACAAAACTAACAAAAACATCATCGGGTACATTAAAAATACTTGGAGTTAAGGAAAAAAGGCTTACCAGTTTGACTGCTTTGTTATACATTTTAACATAGCTCTGAGAAAGAAGAACTTCCTCAATTTTGAAGGTCACTCCAGTAAAGCTCAGCTGTCGAGCAATGTACATTCCTCTAAGCTTCATATCCATAGCAACTATTTCCATGGCACCAACACCTCTGAATAAAATTAAAACACACAGTAACTATCATTAAATATAGTAGAGCTTTAACATACATGGAAGAGATTTTAGCAATAATACCTCTTTTAGATTGTTACTGAGAACAAATAATGTACACAGTAAATTGCATTACCTCCGTTCTACTGCCTGAATAAAGTCACTGAATTCTCTAAATGGAGTTCCCTCACCCCATATTCCAAGACGGTTCATATAGGCCATATTTCGTGGTTCAGAAGCACCTGAAAAACCCCCGAACAAAACATATTACAGCTGAAAAAATAACATGTAAAAAAATATCTTTATCTTTTAAATAAATACTCACCAGTGGCACTAGCATAGACAACTCTGGCTTTTGGCAACTTGTTCTGAAGTTCTAAAACTGCTAAGCCTGTCTTGGTTGGCTTTGAAGAACCAACAGGACATAAGTTTTTTGCTTTATGACATTCATCAAAAACTATCTGTAAAGAATAAATTAAGGAACATGTCACTTTAGTACCAAGTGTCTCTAACCTCAGAAAGACTTAACTTTTATTTCCCTAAGGCCTGGGGAAATACGCAAGAGTCCTAAAGAGTAAACAAACAAACAAACAAACACAGAAAAAAATTCTGGAGTGAAAATAAATCATGATTATTACAGGGAGGGATGCTGTTGGTAGCAAGGCCCTGCACATGAACTTTTTCTTTTTTTACTGACACCCATACACCTATCATCTGGTTTCATCAAACCCTAACATTTTACTGTATCTGCTGCAGACTATTTTCTTTTTTAAAGTTAACAAATATAAACAAAGCCCTCTATGTGATTCTTCTCCTTGATTTCTGCCACTGTGCTAGCCACAGAGGCATTCACTGAATTTGGCACTAATCTTAACTAGATATTTAAATCTTTTTCTAGATACAAAAAAAATTACTACTGTGGAAAATGAAGACCGCTTAAATCAAATAGGGGGTTGGTGAGGGCCTATGGTTTTTCTTTTTGATTAACTGCTGCTACACTGTCCTTCACGTGGCTGAAAGGAGTTTCGGAACTTCTTCAGACATCAATAGGTGCCAAAGCTCTCACAGGACAACTTTGATGCTATATGAATTCTGTCATTTTGCTAGAACTGATACAGTTCTTGGGTCCACCACCCCATTAAAACCATTGGCTCCAATCATGTTAATCTGTTACAAATCTTACAAAGCTGGGTGCTTCTCGGTATTTAGGTCCACAATCTAGTTTAAGGCTGCATATGCAGCATGTCCCATGCCTATTAACATTTTCCTAAAGCAGGAACTAAACAGTGGCCTCATATATGACAGCTACAAAACAGAATGAAGTATCTGACTCCCTCGCAAGCTATGTAATCATTAAAGCTCTCATTCCACCAGTCTTTTTACTTAACTTCAGAATTCCCATATATTACATTAACTTTTATGTCACTAAAAAATATAAAATTTGTTGCAAAGGATACCACTCCATCGAAGTCATCACCGCACCAATGTAGAAGTTGTTTTAACCTCGTTTTATATTTACCACCAGACTGACTTTCACCAATAAGGGAAGAATAGGTAGCAAAAATAACACCCTTCTTCACACTCCCATTATGTTTGGAAGAAATTTTTCCATATTTAAACTGAAAAAGAACAGAGAAGAACTTAATACAGTAGGGAAATGATGGTACCAATACACTTTGTCTCTGAAGTATTTATCCCACCCAAATCTATATAGCAGGGAAATGATGGTACCATGATGGGCTTTAGGAAAGCAAAGGATCTCTTAAGATCATACACAAAATTTCTTACACACCAGTGCATACATACATACACACACGTGTGTGTATATATATAATATTAATGTATAAGGATCCAGTTTTCAAAGTCTATCCTCAAAAAACCTTACAAACCAAACTCTCCCCAAGAAAAAGGCACAATATTCATTCTACCAATATTTACTATGCATTTTCTATATGCAAAACACGGTAATTAAGATCTGAGGGATATATAAGAATTATGAGCAATAGTCACTGCAGCCCTCCTCAATTATACGGACTCAGAAATTAAAAATATTTCTAGGTGCCCGTTACATGTTTTAGTTTTGAACTGTTGGTAATTATCTAAGACATAATACTTTTACCTACCAACCCATTCAGTAAATCTCATCCCCAAAAAAGTCACTGATGGGCAAAGCAACACTGAAGCAACTTAGGACTAGTCTGTACATTTACTCACTTAGGACTAGATGTACATTTATTTACTCACTGTCAAAGGCCTCGCAGAGAAGTGCCTGCAGAAATTAGGTTTGTCTAGTCTACCTACCCCTGTGATTCCAGGAATTGGTGCCTAGTAGGAGGCCAATAAAAACTTGCTAAATGAACATTAAACTGTGCTTCTAGAAAGTGAAACTTATTTTCTTCCAAATGACAGAACTGTTTTAACATGAACACAGGAACAGGTATACAAGTTCATTGAATATACAAATATCTAAATCAGGCTCCAAACCACAATTCATGATGCAATGACACACTACCTGTCCATACAGCTCTATTACACTGCCCTCTTACACTCACTGTAGTAGTTTCATCCATAAATAGTAGGTTTATAAACATAAACAATAAATGAAAAAAGCCCTGAAGACTGAGAGAATGAACTCCATAAAAAGAGACAATACCTATTTTACTTGCCACTACATAACCCCACCCGGCACATTATCTAAACCAAAAATCAACAACTGAGGCTAGCACTCACTATACTTTTTGTGAAATAACTCTTAATCCTCACTTAACAACCCTACAAAGTGGAAACTATCATTCTTGCCTCACAGATATTTACTGAATGACCAACTGAATAGAAGACTTTCATACCTTATTCAGTGAATGGACCAAAATGTTTTTTGCTCCAATATCCCTCAAATCTCTTTCAGCATCATACTTTAAATCATTTGAAACACTGAACCTATAAAAAAGAAAGGGAAAAGAAAAATACACAAATTAAATGCAAATCCTATCATTCTAGCACAATTCAGGAATAAATAAAATCAGGCCTTGACACTTCTAAAAAAATACACCTACTCATTAAGACCCATCCCCATATGCTGGTCATTTGCAAATGAAAGTTCCCACAGTCTTTAGCACTTACCACAAAGCCCTTTTTCTACTCAACAAATAATTTTCATAGATGATTCCTGCTATTGTCCTTCCTTTTCCTACACCAGCACCATCGCCTATTAAGAAGCCGGCACGATCTCCATTAGGTAGGAACGTTTCATGTTGCTGAAATGAAAACGCTGATAATTAATCTATTCCTTTAGATATTTTGGTGATCGGTTTCTCACATTATTTTAGCAATATATTATTGTCTATTTTTATACAAATGAAATACAGGCAGCTTAGTGTGGAAACTATACTTACCCTACAGGAATACTTTGTTTCATTTTGCTGCATGCACTGTTAACTGCACTTCTGGGAAACAGCATTTTTTTTTAACGAATTGACAGAAATGCTTTATCAAGCAATTTAATTGGTGCCATTTTTCCAAAAGATTTTCTCACTTCATGTCTGTATCATACTTTGGTAATTCTCGTAATACTTTAAACTTTTTTTTATTATTATTATGTTTGTTATTGTGATCTGTGATGAGTGATCTTTGATGTTACTATTGTAATTGTTTCAGGGTGCCATGAACTTTGCCCATAATTAATAAACACTGTGTGTACTGTGACTGCTTCACTTACTGACCATTTCCCCCATCTCTCTTTCTCCTTTGGCCTATTTCCTGAGACACAACAGTACTGAAACTAAACCAATTAATAACTCTACAATGGATTCTTTAAGCATTCAAGTAGAAGGAAGGGCTACCATGTCTCTCACTTTAAATCAACAGCTAGAAATGATTATTTTAAGGCCAGGCTGCAGGGCATGTGAAATCTTAGTTCTCTGATCAGGGATAGAACCCACAGTCTGTGTATTGGAAGTACAGAGATTCAACCACTGGGCAGCCAGGGATCTTCCCTAGAAATGATTATAACGTAAGGAAGGTACGTTGAAAGCCACAATAGGCTGAACACTAGGCCTCTTGCTCCAAATGGCCAAGTTGTGAAAAGAAAAAGGTCTTAAAGGAAACTAAAAGTGCTACTTCAGTGAACAAACAATAAGAAAGAAAACCAGCCTTATTACTGATATTAAACTTTTAGTGGTTGAGATAGAAGACCAAACCAACCATAACATTCCCTTCAGCCAAAGCCTAATCCAGAGCGGGGCCTGGATTCTCTTTAATTCCATGAAGACAGACAGGTGAGAGCTGCAGAAGAAGCTAGTAGACGCTGGATCATGAGGTTTAAGGAGTCTTCTCCATAACATAAGCATAAGGAGAAACATCAAGTGCTGATGTAGAAGCTAAACCAAGTTATCCAGAAGATAATAGGGTAAAAGTGGCAACATTACACAACAGATTTCCAATGTAGATGAAAGAGCCTTCTTATTTGAAGAAGATGCCATCTAGGGTATTCACAGCTTAAGAGAAGTCAATGCCTGGCTTCAAAGCTTCAGAGGACAGGCTGACTTGTGACGAGTTAATGCAGCTGGTGACCTGAAACTGAAGCCAATGCTCATTTCCCACTCCAAAAATCCTAGGGCCCTTAAGAATTATGCTCAATCTATGTTGCCTGTGGTCTACAAAGAGCAGTACATCTGTTTACAACATGGTTTACTGAATATACGAAAGCCACTGTTGAGACCTACTACTGCTCAGAATAAAAGATTCCTTTCAAAGTAATACTGCTCACTGATGATGTACCCAAGAGCTCTGATGGAGACACACAGTGCTATCAATGTCACTTTCACGCCTACTTTATAACACAACAGCCATTCTATAGTCCATGAACCCAAGAGTAATTTCAACTTTCAAGTCTTACTCTTTAAGAAACACATTTTGTAAGGCTGTAACTGCCAGAAACAGTGACTCTTCTAATGGATCTGGACAAATCAATTGAAAACTTCCTGAAAAAGCAATCACCATTCTAGATGCCAGTAACAACATTCGTGATTCATGGGGAAGAGGTCAAACTATCAACATTTTAACAGGAGTTTGGAAGATGACTTCAACCCTCATGGATGACTTTGAGAAGTTCAAGACTTCAATGGAGAAAGTAGATTCTTGAGATGGAATCTACTCCTGATGAAAATGCTGTGAAGATTGTTGAAATGACAACAAAGGATCTAGACTATCACATAAACTTAGTTAATATAGCAGTGGCAGTTTGAGGACTGACTCCAATCCTGAAAGAAGTTTCACTGTGGGTAAAATGTCATCAAACGGCACTGCATGCTACAGAGAAACGATTAGTGAAAAGAGGAGGGAATCAATACAGCAAACCTCATTGCAATCTCATTTTAAAAACCTGCCATAGCCACCCCAACCTTCAGCAGCAACCATTCTTGATCAGTCAGTAGCCATTAACACCAACACCAAGACCTTGCACTAGCAAAAAGATTACAATCTGCTGAAGGCGCAAGTGATGATTAGCATTTTTTAGCATTATTTCTAAATCAAGGTATATACATCTTTGGGGGGGACATAATGCTACTGTATGCTTAAGTTTTATATGCACCGGGAGACAAAAAAGTTCATGTGACTCATTTTATACAGTGTTTGCTGTACTGTGCTGGTCTGGAACCAAATCTGCCCTATCTTCGAGTTCTTATTTTGTTTTTTCCCCTTGCTACCCTCGCGTGTAGCAGGTAACTAAAGCTAACAAACTGGTGAGCATTCTTCCATAATTTTTCAATGACTATACAATCAAATACAAACCTTTTTATAACACATAAATATAGCGGATGGTTGCATATTTATTTTACAAAAATGGAGTATATCAGAAATTCTCTCAAGACAACTGGCCTAAGATAAAAGCTAGTACAACACCCATATGATAACACCAAAGTTTATTCAATCACTCCCCAAGGGTGTGAGCTTTCAAATCTTTTCTAGCTTTCAATCTCTAGGGGGGAAAAGCGGCAACAAACAGCCTGATATATATGTTCTTATCTAATAGCTCCATGAAACAGACTCCCAGTTTCAGTAATGGAACTGTTAGGTCAAAGGATATATGCATTTTTAATTTTAATACATGTTCCCAGTGAGCCCCAGAAAGGCTATGACAATTTATCATTTCCACTATAAATACAGTCACCAAATCCATGCTATCCTTTTCATTTTCTAATATATAAAACAAAAAAAAAATCACATTCACAAGTTTTTCATTCAAGGAAAATTTAACTTTGAATTAAAACTGTATATATTGTGAACTAAGATTAAAGATAAAAACTGTACATAGTTTAAAAATATTATTGCTTACCTGGGCTGCATAAGTAATTGCTTCAAGCTGTAATGCTGATAACCAGCCATTATCAATGGTTTCTTCAGAAATAGATGTCTTGTACCAAACATCAGGAGGAGTAACACTGGATAAAGAACTAGTCTCAACTACAGCATCTGGGTGACGTAGGCCAATTTTTACTAAACAAAGGTTTAAAAATACTTCATTTTAATTATTCTGAGTAATAACACTTCCACTCTTATCATAAAATATTATAGCATTTCTCCTCTGACAGAGAAATGTAAGTAACTATACACCCTGGGATCCTATATAAAGTCACTGATTGATGTAAAGTACTGTTTAAATTTTAACTAATGTGATCTACTTACCAACTACCTATGGTTTAAAGAGACTTGTGAGGGTGGGGAGAGGCTCAACAGAGAGGGGATTCATATAGACATGGCTGTCGGGCTTCCCTGGTGGCTCACACAGTAAAACATTCACCTTCGCTGCAGGAGACCTGGGTTGGGAAGAGCCCCTGGAGGAGGGGATGGCAACCCACTCAAGTATTCTTGCCTGAAGAATCCCCATGGACAGAGGAGCCTGGTGGGCTACAGTCCATACGGTTTCAAAGAATCGGACATGACTGAGTGATTAGGCATAGCATGGCTGATTCACATTATATGGCAGAAACCAACACAACATTGTAAAGTAATTATCTTCCAGTTAAAAAGAGAGTAAAATAAATAAATCTATAGAAAGAGACTCGCTGATTAAACAGATCTAGGAAAATACTGCCTCAATTCAAGCCATGAGGTTCTCTGCAGTGGCAGAGCACACTCCTAGGTTAAGTTCATTTTAAATGATCTAGAAAGTAGGGAACTAGAATCCATATACAGTTGGTAAACAGATTTTTAGTTTAAGTGGTCTTATTAGTGACTTTTTATAGAAAGCCAAGAGTGTATGAGAAACAAATTCTGGCCATAGATTTTCCCATTTTATTGCCCTCAGAAAATGAAAAGGTGAAAAAATTTACATATAAACTAAAAATTACTAATTTTCAACTTAATTTACTGGCCACTTAAAACAAAACAAAACAAAACTGAATCACGGTCCTTGTGGGGAAAAGAGGAAGAAATGGTGTTAATTTAAACCACTGAATTCAAATAGCACGTTTTATTTTAAGATTCCCATGCTTTTATAGCTTGTTTTAGATAAGCTGTATAAACTATAACGCTAAGATATATGTTTACATCTCTGTAATTTACTCTGATTTTATAATCACTGCTGATATGAGCAAAATTAACTTGAAAGGAAAAAGCTTTTTTGCTCTTGGTTTTAAAAGACTTCATTCCAAAACAAAGTTCTAAATTTGTGTAGGAAAATTAAAACTCACAGAATTTTCATGTAGCTATTTTAAAACACATTATAGTTTAAAACATTCATACACAGCTCATACATATCAAATCCTGAGGTACCCAACATGGACAGATCTTAATAGGCAACAATGTGTGGGGAAAAGTTTTTAAGTTTAAAAGGAACCCAGAGGTTGTTCATTATTTTAACAAATCTCAAAGACATACATTTTATTGGCATATACTCTGCATAGGTTTCCGCATGACCCATTTCTTCTTCGTCTTCTTCTTCTGGTTCATCTTCTTCTTTCACAACAGGGACCTTCTGTAACACGGAGAGAGCAAAATCAAGTAAGTTCAGAGAATGGAGCCCCAACCAACACACAGAAATACTCTTCTGCATGAATACCCACTATCTTTATCTTGGAAGCAGGACATGCCATTCTATAGGTTCCTAAAATCCAGGTCATACTCTATGGCTTCCCTGCTTCTCCAATGAGGAGGACAGACAATCTGCGATGTGATATTATCACAAACACACACATAGATCACCACAGGGCTCCACCACCTTCTCAAACCAGCTTCCCTTTCAACACTGCCCACCAGCCTCCCTGATGCCCAAATGTCTCTCTAACCTCCAGTCCTGACTCTTCATTCCAATTCCAAGAACAGAAAGAACAAGAGGTTTGGAGGAAAAAGGTGGCTGAGCCCAGCAGCACAGTCTACAACCTCATGGGCAGGAACTCGCTCTAAGTCTCACTCCTACCCTCTTTTCACTTCACCTCCATCTGTTTTCTTTCCCTCGGGTCCTAAAACCAAAACCCCAGAAAACTCGGGAGTTTAAATGTTCTTCTGAAACACAGAACTTATTTCAGACATCTGTGTCTCACAGACACAAAAACAATACCACATCATCAACTTTCCAAACACTGGCACATCTCAGAGTAAAATGACGAGTTATTATTAACTACACCAGGAGAACAGCAGACCAGGAGAAGCCCAGACAGTCTCAGGCAAAGTGAGTGAGTGGCCACTATAGCCATGTTACCTTGTATTCCTCTACAGAATCTTAAAGGGGTAGAGACAGGGAGAAACAGGGGATAGGAAGCCCTAAAAAAGCTTCTTTTCACTACCAGCAAACTACAAAGGGAACCTCTTTATGAATGAGGGCTTACTCGAGGAAGAATGCAGGGAGAAGCTGTGAGACCAGAGAAGGACAAAGAGAAAACCCAGTTAGGATCTACATGTAATACCAAGGATAAAATAGTATTAAAAGGTAAGATCAGGCTTCTCCTTTGTTTCGTTTTTACTTATTTTAATTAATCTAGAGCAGAATATGATGACACACAGATATTCAATAAATGTGGGAAGGAATAGGGAGATGATAGATAAACATTCAGCCAACATCAATCCATGAAGTCCTTTAGGAAAAAAAAGTCAAAAAAACTCTGAATAGTCTCAGGAAGTATCCCAAAATGAAACCCAGTTTCAGAAATAAGAGACCAAATGGGGCTGTCCAAAGAAACAGACACAAACCCCAATTCTGCCGAATTTGTGTAGCCTTGGGCAAATCATTACATCCTCAGTCTTCCCTACTCCCGCTTCGCACCTCTTCTTCATCTATAAAACAGGAATATATACTATACTAAATGACCAGCCTCCCTTCTCCCTCTACCTTAAAAAATTTTTTTACTACAGATATAATTGGAGGATTAGCTGGTCACAAAATTCAGGGACCAGACAAGTAATATTTCTAAGCCAGCCGGATAGAAAGTGGCAACTGATACCAAGCTTAGGGTGAAGGAGCCAAATGAAGGGGAGGGAAACTGTGGCACATGGGGAACATGTGACTAACACACAAGAGACGCTCACTACAACTCTAGGTATTTTTATGTGTTCGCGACACATTCAAGATTTTTCAAAATAACGTGGAGGCCAAACAAAACACATGTCAACTGGTTCTGGTCCACAAGCTACCAGTTTGCAATCTGTTAGACGTCACTTAACTACTAGGACAATACAGAACTTTTGACATGTTATGAGCAACATGGGCTGGACTAGAAACTTGAACACTAAAATCTTTAAGAAAAATACATTCTTATTTTCAAAAAAATCAACTTTCAAGTAAGCTGTTGGCACACAATCACTAAAGTAAACTGATACTGCCAGGACTTGTTCTCCTGGTCCATGTCCAAAACCTCAGGCACAAGTTGCTTTGCTGTGCCTCCAAGTCCAAATTCCATTCCCAGTCTTACCAATCCTCTGTATCGTTATGTACAGTCACCTCTTATTTTCTCATTTTTTTTCTTTCCCCTTACCATTTCCAATCACTTCTGAAATTCCTCAAGTTTAGTTCTTTGTCATTTCCTTCTGGATTACCTGACAACCACCTAACCCGTTTCTTCTTCCCAATCCATCCTGAGTCACTAACAAGTCCCTCTACTTCCATCCAGTCGCCCTCCCTGGTGCAGCTCCAATTCCCAAGTCTAACAAACTCAAGACCTTTCACAGAGACCCCAGTCAACCATTCCAATTTCTTCCTGCAAGCCAAGTATCCCAAGCACACAGCTGCTACCTCCTCTGTGCCTACTGATGTTGTAGCTCCCTTCCTAATAAGCCCTCTCAGTTTCTCCATACTCAACCCAACTCCATGACACCTCCTCCATAAACTGAACTCCTACCAGTCCACCTGAGTCTCATCTTCCTCCAAACTTATAATCCTTATTGCGAGCATCACAACGCACCTCTTGCTGTATCTTCTATTACTACTTAAATCACATGGTGTTAAATTATGTTTATTAAAAGGGGGAACCAGAAACCCACCTCACAGAGGCAGGGTTAAACAATTATTAAATACAAGTATAGAATCAATTTTTTTTTGCCTTTTCATACAAAGGTCCATCTAGTCAAGGCTATAGTTTTTCCAGTAGTCATGTATGGATGTGAGAGTTGGACTATAAAGAAAGCTGAGTGCTGAAGAACTGATGCTTTTGAACTGTGGTGTTGGAGAAGACTCTTGAGAGTCCATTGGACTAGAGATCCAGCCAGTCCAGCCTAAAGGAAATCAGTCATCAATATTCATCGGAAGGACTGATGTTGAAGCTGAAACTCCAATACTTTGGTCACCTGATGCGAAGAGTTGACTCATCTGAAAAGACCCTGATGCTGGGAAAGACTGAAGGCTGGAGGAGAAGGGGACAACAGAGGATNCGAGTCAAGGCTATAGTTTTTCCAGTAGTCATGTATGGATGTGAGAGTTGGACTATAAAGAAAGCTGAGTGCTGAAGAACTGATGCTTTTGAACTGTGGTGTTGGAGAAGACTCTTGAGAGTCCATTGGACTAGAGATCCAGCCAGTCCAGCCTAAAGGAAATCAGTCATCAATATTCATCGGAAGGACTGATGTTGAAGCTGAAACTCCAATACTTTGGTCACCTGATGCGAAGAGTTGACTCATCTGAAAAGACCCTGATGCTGGGAAAGACTGAAGGCTGGAGGAGAAGGGGACAACAGAGGATGAGATGGTTGGATGGCATCACCGACTCAAAGGGCATGAGTCTGAGTAAACTCTGGGAGTTGGTGATGAACTGGGGGGCCTGGCGTGCTGCAGTCCATGAGGTCACAAAGAGTCGGACATGACTGAGGACTGAGCTGACATCATCAATTTACCTGAAGCATACAGCACTTTCAAAATGTAATTTAAAAAAAAAAGTTATATGGGGTGGGAGGAGGAGGGAGGTTCAAGAGAGAGGGGACATGTGTACCTATGGCTGAGTCATATTGATGTATGGCAGAAACCAACACAACATTGTAAAGCAATTATCCTACAATTAAAAATAAATTTTTAAAAAGTTATATAATTGCTTACAATTAAACCATTATATATCTGACAGTTCATAACTAGCTATATAATAAGGATCAATCATAAAATGACTGTAACTATGAAATACTTTTGGTTAACTCCACAGTCTTTTTTACTTATCAGACAAGATTCACAATAAAAAAGGTGTTAGTATTTTATGTAATACTCTATCAAATATGCAAGTTAAAATCACCTTGTTTAGAACACATTAGCTTATTCCAGTGAGGTTTAATGCTTAGTTTATGTGGCTGAGACACTCTCCTTCACCTAAAAAATACAACTTAGCCAAGGGTATAGCCAAGTGTATTTTCATACCACACAAAAACAGAGATACAGTTTTTGAAACTCACCATGGTCGGGGAAAAACTCCTCATTTTCATGTCATTTATCCATATTCTTGCTACTTCTTTATTAGAAGACTCTTTCTTTACTGTGCCATTGCTTACATCAGCTGATGAGGAGAGACAACTTACATTTTAGAACAAGAAATTGTTCAAACAGTTTTCCTACAGTTTAAAAAAAAATTCAGTAAAGTTTACCCACTTCACAAACCAAAGAATACAAATCTGCTTATTTCCAATTAAGCACTAGGATAAAAATATTCAAAGCTATATGTCATTATGCAGATAAGAATTGAAAACAAAAAGAAATGTGTGTACAGGAAATTTGAAAACTATTTATCAAAAAGATACCTCAACCAGAACACTATTTGGCAGTTTATTTCAAAACAATTACCAAAGGCTAGCATTATTCTGCGGAGAAGGCAATGGCAACCCACTCCAGTACTCTTGCCTGGAAAATCCCATGGACAGAGGAGCCTGGTGGGCTTCCGTCTATGGGGTCTCGAAGAGTCGGGAACAACTGAGCGACTTCACTTTCACTTTTCACTTTCATGCACTGGAGAAGGAAATGGCAACCCACTCCAGTGTTCTTGCCTGGAGAATCCCAGGGACGGAGGAGCCTGGTGGGCTGCCGTCTATGGGGTCACACAGAGTCGGACATGACTGAAGTGACTTGGCGGCGGCAGCAGCAGCATTATTCTGACACTTCACTTAGTACATTAAAAAAAACAAAACCCAACACCTGGTGTTATCACAGAGACAGAGTCAATCTCACTTGATCTGGAGGCAACTATTAACTTTCCAGGCAAAATAATTATTTCTTTTAATTAGGGGAAAAAAAATTAAAAATCAAGGAACTCTAGTCTTCCTTTCCTCAGAATAAAGATCCAAACAAAGAACCTGGGCTTCTATACTGGTGGTTTATACTCTTTTTAAACATTAAAAACAGAACCTCTCAATCAAAGCAGAACTGCTTGACTGAGAAACCCAGAACCCCTGTAACCAGCCTCCAGCCATCCCTGAAGCATTCCCAGTACTGAGAATGCTTGAGATCAGTGTGGAAATCGCATTAGGAGAATGCACCAGCATCTTGTTTACATAATCTATCAAAAGATGGGGAGTACTTTGGTGGCCTGTCACTCTGGACTACACAATGACTAGGATTAAAGCATTATATAAAGAAACTGGTACAGAAATAATAAATTTAAACTTGGGGACACAGATTTGTTTCACATGGAAGAGCCAGTGAACAGTTTCATAGAAAGGACTGGAACTCAACTGAGACCAGAATCCAAAGAGAAACCCAAAGGGCTAAGGACTGCAAAAGGGGCAGTATCCACACAGATAGAAGAGAACAGGCACTGAGTTCCCTGGTGGTCCTGTGGTTAGGACTCCATGCTGTCACTGCTGAGGGCCTGGGTTCAATCCCTGGTCACGGAACTAGGATCCCACAAGCCAGGCAGGGCAGCCAAAAACAAAAGACGAGAGAGACAGAGAACATGCGAAATCTTGATCTTTGTTATTTCATTGTTCATCTTTCATCCCTTTCAATAAAAAAATGACCCTCTCCAACAACACAAAAGTTTGTTTATCTTCAGTATTCATTCATTGTGTTTCTTTTTCGTCCCTCCTCTCATATGACAATTTCTCAGGCTTCCACACAAGGATGGCCTTGACTTGCAGTCATCTGTCTTCTAAAAATTGTTACATTGCATGTAGATGTTATTGTACTATTACTTGGTCAGCTTCAAATCTACCCTGTTTTGCTCTCTCAACTCTTTCCTCACAATGGCACAGCAGCAGACTTTCTCATTAAACCCAGACTTAAATAAAAACCAGCTTTCACTAACTGCTGATCAGCCCTAAGTCTCCCAAGAGCCATTTCAGATCAGATGCTGCCCTGCACCTCGGCTAGGTCAGGGTCATGGTCCTGCTCTGTGACAAAGGTTGGAAATCAGTCCTAAGATAGTTAAAACGATTTCTCAATGAGCATCAAGTTGCCAGGCTCCAGTTAGTTCAAGACAGTAACCTACAGCCATAAAGCACAACCGTATGGACTCAAATAGAAATACTAGATTATCT
This sequence comes from Neotragus pygmaeus, assembly GCA_006410875.1. Taxonomy (NCBI): domain Eukaryota; kingdom Metazoa; phylum Chordata; class Mammalia; order Artiodactyla; family Bovidae; genus Neotragus; species Neotragus pygmaeus. The sequence continues at coordinate 708,160 of SJYV01019135.1, forward strand.
GATATTTTTTATTACATTTGTCACTGGAGACAATGTTAGTTCTGTACCACTCTACAAACACTCCTTGCCAATTCCTTCAGAATGCCCCCAGCCTTCTACTTCATAAAGGCAAGGACATTAGAACATCCAAGCAATCAATTCTGCTGCAAAATTACATATGGTATGCATCAGATGCTAATATATATCTCCCACAACTGGAAATAAAGCAGTTGTGTGGAAGGAGGAACTCTCTACTCAGTATCTATAACCTCATTCCAAGGGCCGAATGGGATGTCACGTATTAGTAGTATAAATCACCAGGTAGGCAGGCAAATACTATTTAACTCAATGGAAAAAGGAAGGAAAGAATATCCTTCTCAAGAGTTCACATTTTGAGAATTCCTCAGCAGTCCAGTGGTAGAAGGTAGAACTCCATGCTTTCACTGCCAAGGGCACAGGTTTGATCCCTGGTCAGGGAGTTAAGATCCAGCAAGCCACCCAATACAGCCAAAAATAAACAAATAAATTATCTGTTAAATAACTGAGCAATAAATAAAAGCCACTCTATAAAGAAAAATTAACTGTAAAATTTACATTCTTTACACACAAATGAATTTCTAAAAAAGGTGATCAAAGCATTGTTGAGCTTTTTCTCTTTAGATCTAAACCTACACTTAAAATATTAGATTACCCAGTGGTAATTGTTGAACAATTCTTGTGAATATACTAAAATCCACTGACTGTATCCCTTTAGAAGGTACAATGGTATGTGAATTACCTCAATAAAGCTATTATTTAAAAAGCATTATGAGTGCTCACTTCAAAGAAAATATAGTGAATTATTTTTACAATAAAAGTTTATACATTTAAAAAAAAATTACTAAAAACACAACTACCAACTAATGATAGGTAAGATCATAAAAGTGTAGGAATTAAAACAGCAAAGCATCAGCCCGTTACCTTAAGCATGGTCCAAAGACCACCAGTAACAGCAACTCTAAAAAGTTCGTTAGAAACGCAGAATCTTGGGCCCCACCCCAGACCTACTGAATCTGATTCTGTTTTTTAACAAGACTCCCATATAAGGACTTCCCTGGTAGTCCAGTAGTTAATAATCAGGCTGCCAATGCAGGGGACATGGGTTAGATTCCTGGTCTGGGAAGATTCCACCTGCCACGGGCAACTAAGCCCATGCGCCACAGCTACTAAGCCCACACCCTGGAGTCTGAGAGCCACATTACTGAAGCCCAAGCACCCTCGAGTGTGTGCTCCACAGGAGAAGCTACTCCAATGAGAAGCCTAAGCACTGCAACTAGAGAGTAGTCCCTGCTCGCCACTACCAGAGAAAGCCAATAAGTAACAAAGACAACTCAGCGCAGCCAAAATAAATAAATTTTTTAAATAAGAAGATCCCCAGGTGACTCATAGGTATAAAGTTTGAGAAGCAATGATTTAAAGGACTGAGAAAAATGTCAGCCAGCTATTCATAATATACAAAACTTGAGATCTCATGGTGTTAATGTACTCTCTCAATTTCACACATTATCTCAAAGCTTAAAGCTTTTAAGTGTTTGCTCTCTTGAAGGAGTCATGTAGGCATCATCTTTCATGCTCAGTTCTTTCAAGACCTAAGTAAACCTCTGAAAACACACTGACGTATCTTAACAAAGGCAGGAAGTTGACACTACTGAAAACAAAGACTTACTAGCTGCTGTTGCAACTGGCTGAGCAATATTAGCCGGTGGCTTCAGTTTCATGAGTTCATTCAGACTATTATTTTTCAGCAGGTCCTTCAGTTGAACTTGGTCTTTTGAAGGTGCAGAAGTCATGGCATTTCGTACTGCTGGTGCTGAGACTGAAGGGCGTGTGTTTGCAGTAGTCTGAATGAACTTGGTTAAAGTGATGGTTTGCCTATTCGTGGTTACAGGTGGTGTCTTAGTCATTACAATTGTAGATCCCAAGGTCGGAAGCTGATTTATTTGATTCAGCACAAACGTTGTAGTAGATGGAGGCTGCTGCTAGAAAAGAAAACCATATACATCACACCTGTGAAAAATTCTTTACTCTCTAGTGCAACTCATATCCATAAACAGCGGAGGCCATTTAAAAATCTAAAACTGACTTAAGAACCTTAGCTAACCACTGGCACTTCATTCCTAATAATCATTAGCTATCAACTACCTAGTTAAAGGGCTTCCCTGGTGGCTTAGTGGTAAACAATCCACCAGCCAGTTCAGGAGGTGCTGGTTTGATCTCTGGGTTGGGAAGATCCCCTGAAGAATGAAATGGCAACCCACTCCAGTATTCCTGCCTGGGAAATCCCACTGAGAGGAGTCTGAAGGGCTATAGTCCATGCGGTTGCCAAGAGTCGGACATGACCTAGCAACTAAACAACAACCAAGTAAAAATACACCACTTTAAGGAAAAGAAGGTATAGCAGTAATGCTGAGGGCAGCAACCATAAAATGAGAGTATCCTAAGTAAGCTGTGATGTACAGCAACCCTACATAACACAAGGACTAGGAACATAATTTCTAATCCCAGCACCGATCCAACTAACAAGATAACCCTAGGCAAATCACTTTATGCCCGGAGGTGGGCTCTCAGAGGATCATTTTTCATGTCTAACATTCTATGATTCCTGTAGAGTGTTTTTTGTCTATCGAACAGACTATACTGATGTTTAACTTACTAAGATAAAGCCACCAAGCAGAGTTTTAAGTTCCTATGACATATGAAAAATCCACCCAGGTAAATTACAAATATTAGTGGTAATGTGGATTCTTGCTTTGAGTCTAAGACAAAGCTATATAGCATTTTTTTTTTTTAGTTGGGAATGGGAGTTAGGAGCTAGAGAAAAATTTTTTAAACAGTCCAGATCTGAGAATATATCTGTGACTTCTACAACTAACAACTAAGATATTTTTATAAGTTTAAATCTATTTCTACTTTCTGTCCCCTTCAAAGTATCTGTTATTTCTCCATGGCTTCTCTAGCAAGAATCTTCTAGATTACAATTTATCAATTTTAAATGTAACTTTCAATAATACTTTATCACAAAGTCATCAAATTTTAACCTGACAGTTTATCTAATAATTTATACCACTAGGGCTCTTAAATAAGAAATTTCTATGTTTAGGGAGTTCCCTGATGCCCTGATGTTCCAGGCTTTCATTGCCAGAGCCAGGGTTCAATTCTTGATAGGGGAAGGTGAGACCCCATAAAGCATAGCTGACAACAACAAAACTGCTGTTTAAAGCGAAATGAGGAACTCTACATTTAAACCATAGTAATATCACTTAATAATTATATGTGCCAATGGACCAAACTGATTAAAATGAAAAATGTAAGGGGATAATGTGTAGTTCATTTGTACTTCATGAGTTCTTGATCATTTTCAATAAATAAAAAGGTGTTTTTTTCCCTATCTTTTGATGAACATAACTAACAGAAGAGTGAAAGAAATGTTTTATAAAGTTCAGATCAGTTCAGTCATTCAGTCATGAAAGTAGATGAGAGTAAAATATTGGGAAAGGAGCAAAAATCAGAACCAGTGAAAAAAAACTATTTTATAATACAGGTTATTTTCTGACTATAATCCTAAACTATTTTCACAGCAATGCCAATCTAAATAATTCTTACCCTAACATTTAGAAGTGCCGGAGTAGGTACCGTCTCTGGTTCTTGTTTAACAGGAACTGCTGCTTCAGTCTCCAAACCTAGTTCTAATGCACTAAGTGGCACCGACTGGAGAGAAAACATCAGAGAAAGAAACAAAGAATGATGGCAGTGCATTCTGTTTCAAGAAAAGAGATGTATTTATTTCATTAAAATTAAAAAAAAAAAAAATCCAAGTTTTACATTCAAATGGAATGTAAAACCACTGATACCAGGTACAAAATAACAATATTTGCAAGCATAATATCTTTGTTAAACTACACTAACACCCGAATCTTATTTTTGCTTTCAGAGAATGTGTATCATGAAACCTACACAAAAAATGAAAAATGTTTGAAATCTCAGAAAAATGTTCCTATAAAGTACAAAGACAAGTATTGAGATTAGTGGTCCTCGCATAATAACTCTAAGCAATTCATCTCTTGCTTTTATATCACCATGTATCAAAGCAGAAAACGTGTTGATTTGCACAAGTGTTTTCCACCTTGTGAATGAACACTAACACTCAACATAAAAATAATATTCACATGCATATTTAAAAGTAAGACTTATTAATACCTATTTCTATAATAGAAAATAAAACTAAGAAAAAATTCATTTTTTACAGATGCTTCGGAAAACTCTTACCTGCTGTATGGGAGGGGTAGGTGTTGGAGTTGCAAGCCCCGCATCTCCACCATCAATATCAAAGAGGTCATTTGGACTAATTCCACTCTCACTCAAAGCAGCAAGCAGTAAATCTTGCCCTGGTTCCACCATCTTTAGAACAAAATATTAAATATTAACATAAAAAACTTAAAACGATAACTGACACTCTTCTAAATATAAACCAATATTTTCTATCAAATCCATTCATTCAATATTTATGAAGAATCTTCTATACAGCAGGCAAAAACAGATGAAAATAGTCTCTTATCCAAAGAAATTCACATTAAGATAGAAAAGACAAGGGACTTCCCTGGTGGTCCAGTGGCTAAGACTCTGAGCTCCCAGTGCAAGGGGCCCAGGTTCAATCCCTGGTCAGGGAACTAGATCCCACGTACCACAATGAAGAGTTCACAGCCAAATAAATAAATATTTTTAAAAAAGAAAGAAAAGCCACACTATGTAATTCAAAAATAAAGTGGATGATTTTTTTAAAAAAAGATGGAAAGGACAAAGTACATAAATCACAGCAAGAGTCTATGTCTACAAAATGCTGTGGGAACAGAGAAGGAAATGGTGAATTAACCTGGAGAGAGAGGTTACAAAGATGACAATGCAAGCAAGTCTCAGGTAAGAAGTCGCCAGGCAGACAAGGATCTTCTAGATAGTGCATTCAAACTCATGGCAGCACAGATAGGCACTCCAAAAAACATGGCTACAGTCATTCACCATGTTCACCGTGGGTATCGAAGCTCAGAACAGAAATATGAGGTTCGCAAAGGTGAAGGGAGAGACAGGAAATTATCGCCTACAGCCTGTGCACTATGCTAGAGAGCACATTTAATCTTATGGGCAACAGCAGTTACTAGAGGGTTTTCAGATAGAGAACTGCATGATGTAGTCAGATCTGTAGCTTAGAAAAATTACTTCACAGCAGTGTGGAAGCAAACTGAGAATGGGTAGAGTAAGACCAAAGCAGGGAGACATCTTAGGAAACTGCTACAGCAGACCAGGAAAAAGATGATACAGTGTTAACAGCAGGGTAGAGATAAAGAAAGGGGAATGGATTCCAGGATATTTACGAAGGAGAATCCGTAAGTTTACATAAAAGCTCAAAATGAAAGAGAGAACATGAAATACACATAAAGTATAAGTTGGTAGAGGATTAGAGTTAAGCCATGAGAAAATGGGGTTGGGGGGGTTGAGCACA
>SJYV01019135.1:715309-732890 GCA_006410875.1 Neotragus pygmaeus
CTATTTCGAGTAGGCAGACACATTTTCAGTTGGAGTTTCCCAAGCCAGATCAAAGTATCACTAAGATGGATTTTTATCTATTTTGTAAGGAAAAATAAAGTTTAACAGAGCTTTCTCAATTTTAACTTTTCTCATTAATTTATCTGAAATAACCGATTTATATATACATACATACTTATGGGCAATCTGACCACTTGGTTTTTCTCACAGAATGAATTTCATGCTACATAAATAATATTCTAATTTCAGTTAGTCCACTTGTTTTCAGACTGTGCAATAGAATTAAATGTTTCAGTATGCCCTACCAAAGAAAAAAAATGTTGTTAGCCAAGAATACCACGACTTCATAACATACAAGAACTACTCTTTCAGATGAAATCAGGACATTTTAACAGAGAAATTCTCTACTAGATAAGTCTATGTCATCTGTACATCATTTAGAAAGATGTTCTAAAGGAAATATGAATGAGTTTCAGGTGGAAACCACAGACATTGAGAAACCAACTAAGAGGAGACCTGCTGTTTAAGAAAGAAAGGAGAGCCCAAAGAAGATCTCCCCCAAATTTTTCAGAGAAAAGAAAAGAAGTCAAAGGAAGAAAGCATTTTGAGCAGACAGGAGGAAGGGAACTGACAGTGATTAAGTGTCTTTTGAGCTTCCCTGAAAGTCCAGTTTGTAAAGAATCAGACTGCAATGCAGGAGGTGCCAGTTCAATTCCTGGGTTGGGAAGATCTGCTGGAGAAGAATACTGAAGCCCACTCCAGTATTCTTGGGCTTCCCTAGTGGATCAGCTGGTAAAGAATCAACCTGCAATGTGGGAGATCTGGGTTCAATCCCTGGGTTGGGAATCTACCTTGGATAAAGTAAACGCTACCCCTCCAGTACTGTGGCCTGGAGAATTCTATCGACTGTACAGTCCACGGGGTTGCAGAGAGTAGGACACAACTGAGCGACTTTCACTTTCACTTTTTTTCACAAACCTCGAAGCTTGTTTAGCTCCTCATGTACATCACTAGTCCATGACAACCCTTATCAAGATAGGTACTACAATCCTAGACTTAAGTTCAAAAAGCTTAAATTACCCACCCAAGGTCACACCTAGATCTAGACTTCTCAAACTCCTGAAGTCATGCCATCTCTTTCCAATCAGTAGATAAAGAAGTCAAAGTTGGTGTGAAGTTTCAATACTTAACTTCAGAATAATGCCTGTCTGAACTGGAATGGGGAGTGTTGATATTACACAGCAAGATGGAAATAATATGAAAGAACCAGATGCCAGAGGAGACAAGAAGAAATATCCCAACATGGATTTAATATAAAATTGACAAACTATTCTAATAAGGAAGTAATAAATAATAGTTGACCATACTTCACAATTACTATTCTAGTACATAGTACACATGTAACGAGTGCTAAATCAATGCTTAAAAAAATAATTTTCAATTATAAAATACTTCACTAGGACCAATGACCTAACTAATTATACTCAAAAGTACACAAATATTAATTTATTTCAACAAAAAATCATTTTAGTGTTATTGAATTCATGAGCTTTTTGAAATATATTTTCTGAACTATCATTAAAAGTACAAAAATATCATTACAGAAGAGAAGAATTTGGGGAACAAACTTGTTGGCATTCATACAACAGATAACAGCAACAGTTGTAAGTAACATTATCAGTGATCTCTTCAAAGTTCACAGGAATCACAGTTTGAGACCCTCTGATCTGAGTAGTGACCAAGTAGTGACAATACCATAAGAGACACTGTCTTTCACAAACTATTAGTGAAAAAGATTTTAATTTTATATGCATCTTATATACAAATAAAACCTAGAGCCTCTCTCTCAAGCCAATTGGGCAGAAATTTCCTATTTGTACTTTTTTTTTTTTTGCAATGAGAAGCAAGGAAGGGGATATAGAGAAAACATTTATGCCAGTGTCTAACTTCATTAAGCAAAAACCCTTAATATTTAATCATATTCCTATTCTGAAACTATTACAGACTCATAGAATTTCAGTGCTCAAGCTAACAGAGCCCCTAAAAGGTTATATTATGCAACCTTCTCCACATTTTACAAACAAGATATATGCCTGAGAGGGAAAACAACATTTTCATTTTGAAAGTATATAATGTAAATGCAAAAAACCGTTATGTGCAAAAGAACTGTTACAGTGTCTACAAAGATTTCACAGACGTCAGGTGACATTTAGCAGGTAGCAACCTAATACTTTGTCCACCTGATGCGAAAAACCGACTCATTTGAAAAGACCCTGACACTGGGAAAGATTGAAGGGAGGAGAAGGGGATGACAGAGGATGAGATGTCTGGATGGCATCACCGACTCAATGGACATGAGTCTGAGTAAACTCTGGGAGTTGGTGATGGACAGGGAGGCTTACAAAAATATCACCTGTTCAAACAGTACNCACACGTGCTTGTATGTGTGTGAAGTGTTCTCATCAAAGAAAATGATATTAGCATTCTTCCAAACCATTTTTTCCTCCCCTTTTCTTTTCTTATCAAGTTGCAACTTTGTTTCCCTTTGACTTGATGCAGTGTGCCGTGAAAATCTATTAAAATGAAAGGAAGATAACAAAATCAGCCGTAATCTCTTTCTAGAGGGAGCATGGAACCGCGGCTAAGAATGGAGACCTTTTCAGATGCCAGCCAGCTCAGGGCTCACTAGCCGTATGCCCTTGTCCTTTCTGGCCTCAGTTTCCTTGCCTAGAAGGCCGCATTAACATGGTTTTTCTGCACAGTAGTGAAGATTAAACAAGATAATGTTTGTAAAGTGCTTGGCAGAGTGCTGGCACTCAGACAACGCTTGATAAACGGGAGGTGCTTTGTTGTCTGAGAAAAGGTTGTGCTGAACAGAGGCCCGGTGAAATGGAGAAGTGAGGCTCTTATCCAGGTGGTGCTGCCAGCCGCCGGCAGGCCAGCCAGTCCTAGTGCCCAGAGCTTCTATCCAAGGGCTGACTCAGGTTACTCCCGGCCCATTAACAATGCTGGTCCAAGCTTGGAGCCTCTTAAGTTCAAGGTCGATCACAGGCCTCATCCCCCACCGGGCCTCTCTGCTTTGCCGAGTCATTAGTCACCAGGGTGGCCTGATGAGAGCGTGGGGATGACTCAGTGAGGCTGATCCCCTCTTCTGGGCCACACCCCAGGGCAAGGCCTTGCTGGCAGAGGGTCCGCAGTGTCGGCCATCCAGAGAGACTGAGGTTCCATTCACATTCCTGGAAAAGCGGTTAAATCCTGGCTTTGCATATGACTAGCCAGGCAAGTCATTTCACCAGTCTGAGCCTCAGTTTTCTCATCTGCTAAATGGGGGTAGCAGTAGTATTTTATCTCAAAAGGTTGCTTTGAGGAGGCTAGGGGATGGAACAGGCTTACTAGCCTGCAGTGAGCAATCCTGCTGTTATTCTCCCAGGCAGACTTCCTGGAGAAGGAAGGCTGGGACCCCATAAACAATGAAAGATGGGGATAAGTGATGGATAACCGAGAAGAAAGGAGAGCAAGGGAGAGCTGCGGGCTGAGGGGTTTGGGCAGAGGAAGCAGGGAGATGAAAGGTGCTAGAAAAGCTGTGCTCNCCCCATAAACAATGAAAGTTGGGGATAAGTGATGGATAACCGAGAAGAAAGGAGAGCAAGGGAGAGCTGCGGGCTGAGGAGTTTGGGCAGAGGAAGCAGGGAGATGAAAGGTGCTAGAAAAGCTGTGCTCACTAACAGTGTGGGTCTCATCCCCTCCTGACCCGACGGGGGGCCTAGCGAGGGCCATGCCTTTGCAGGAGAGAAGATGAGACGGTAGCAGCCTCTTGGCCTGAACTAACTTGTCTTCAAAAATTCCTGCAGGAGAGACTTAGGCAAACGAGTCACCTTTCAGCCCAAATGCACCCACGATTCTTGTGTGTCGCGTGCTGGCCCCCAACCCACAGAGTTTCTGCCCACACTCTTGTTGGGATTAATTTATCAGCTGGCCAGCCAGGGAGATGCGATGCTGATGGGTTTACCCCATGGGACCATCTCTGGGGTAGGGGGAGAACCATCCGAAGACACTTGGCGCACCCCCCAGTGCCCTTCGGTGGGTGTCCAAGCAAACCCGCGGCCAGCCGCCTGGCTTTGAGTGCAGCCTCCTTTGAGTATAGCCTCTGAGGCTGCAGAGGGCCTGGGGCTGTGGGGGGTTGTAATACCCTGAGGCCTGTGGATCCCACAGAGGGGCCTGAGTGACAGCCAGTGCTTCACACGCCGCCGACAGCCAGGGGGAGGGAAAGAGAGAGAGAGTGCGGCAGGGGCAGAGGGGGGCTGCCAGTCGGGGACAAAGGCAGAGAGGAGAGAAACAAAGGAAGGGAGAAAATCCCCTCTCGTTACAACCTGTGAGTTAAAGAAAAATGGGGTCCGTTACCCCACCATGCTTTAGTGTAACACTCAGTTCATCCGAGAAAAAAACACTCAGACCTTTCAACTTGCAAGCTGCACCTCCAGGCCAGGTGTGGCATCCTTGTTGGAAGTGCCCTTCTGGGCTGGAAACTTCCCCCACCCATGCATGGAATTAGTTGAAAACAAGAAGAATCAGAGGCAATCAGCTGCTGCCAAATTTCGGAGCAAACATTTTTCTTTCTGGATTTAAATAATTGCATTGCATCCCCAGCTCTGCTTCTCCTCTGAAACCAGCCCCAAATGACATTTGGCAGGCTGTCGATGGTCTGGTTTTCTCCCCCTCCGCCCTGTGGGGCTTTCTCAGAATATTTTCCTCAACGTCTGGGTAGCTGGCTTTTAAACCAGTTCATTTTTTTTTTGGTGGGGGGTTCGATCTCAAATTTTATTAAATTTAAATTTTATTCCATTTCAGGCTATAAAATCTCCAAAAGTGGCTTTGAAAGTGAACAGGTTTTGGCATGTTGGAAATAGGTTACCTCCAATGCAAATAAAAGCGTCTAGCTTCCAAGGAGAACAAGGCTCCAAGGGTTGGGAAAATGTGTGGAGTGGTTAGAGACCATGGCAGAGAAATGGTCAGAGACCAATTTAAAAGCACATATATTTTAAATGGAACATTTTGTGGACATATGGAACCAATAGCTTTGCCAAAAGCTCAATTCTGGGGATCAAGTCTTAAGAGCTAAACTTCTCTTCAACTACCCAAGGTGATTTTCAGCAGACAAATGAAAGCTCCTTTTCGCTTTCTAGTCTAAGGGGAATCTTAATACATTTTTAAATTATTTGGCATTTTGAATTAATTTTCTTAGAATGAAACGAGATTCTTAAATTGGGATCTTGTAGGGAAAAGACAGCCAGGTAATTAGTGAGCTGATCTCCTTTTCTGACACACGGAGGAGAGGGGGGAGAAGTTGAACTCCAACCAAGGTGCACACAAAATCTATTTTAGAGCAAAAATTTCAAAGTAAGCAACACCATCTGTTCTTTAATTATTTCTCCTTGTAAAAAAAAAGTCGCTAAATTTATTTGGGTTACTTAGTTGGAAATGTCTTTAAGACACTCAGAACTGGGGCTATTAAAGGCAGGTTGTCCGTGCATGTTTGCTAGGCATCCAGGACCTCAAAATAGTAAGGGCCACTAAGAGCTGACTTTCTTTTCCGACATAGCTTTGCTCTTGGTTAGGCATGGTCATCTGGCACCTGGTGGGCCAGTCTTCTGCTGCTCATATCTGGCGACATGGGCTATGGGATGGAGGAGAAGGTTTATGCTCCACCAGGATAATCAACGGTGGCAAAGTGTAATGGGAGCCTGCCCCCCAGAGTGGTTCCTGCCCCTTCGAGAGTCCTCACCAACAATCCATCCATCCATCCGTCATTCATCTAATATTGGGCCAAGTCCTCATGGGATGTACAGTCCTGTGGAAGAGATGACAGTAATCAAAGCCTCACACAGACGAGCCTATGGTTAACAGAAGTGCGTGCTCTTTGGTGTCTGTGCTATAGAACTTTCGGTGAAGCAGGGAATGTTCTAGGTCCGTGCTGTCCAAGATGGTAGCCACAAGCCACGTGTGGTTATGGAGCACTTGAGATGTGCCCATTGTGACTGAAAAACTGCTATTTTAAATTTTACTTAGTTTCAATTAATTTTAATTTTAAACAGCCACTGCAGGCTCATGGCTGCTGGATTGGATAGCACAGGACTGGCAGCAACGTCTCCTGGTAACTTGTTAGAAATGCAGACTCTCAGGCCTCAGCCCAGAGCTGCTGCATCAGAAATCTCTGTGCGTGGAGCCCAGGGCTCTGAGTTTGAACAGCGCCTCCAGGTGACTTTTATGCGGCCTTGTTGAACAGGGACGGTGACCGTGGGTGTGAAGCTACAATGCGACTCAGCAGAAGGTATGTCAAGGGATAAGGAGATTGGATTTCAAATTGATGGATTCCCAGGGAAGGGTTTCCCTGGTGGCTCAGCTGGTAAAGGATCTGCCTGCAATGCCGGAGACCTGGGTTCAACCCCTGAGTTGGGAAGATCCCCTGGAGAAGGGAATGGCTACCTACTCTAGTATTGGGGCTGGAGAATTCCATGGACTATATAGTCCACAGGGTTGTAAAGAGTTGGACATGACTTGGTGACTTTCACACCCTTGCCAGGGAAAAGGATGGTAGAGCTGAGAGTGAACTGTGGGTAACTTGGTGAAGACGGTGGGTTGGGCATGGGGAAGGGTGTTAGTGGTATTGCTAATAGTGCACAGCTTGTCATTCCCAAGAGAGTTTGGCACGTTTGATGCACACTGGAATGGCCAGTGTGTTGGAGCACAGAGAAGGGAGGTTTGTGAACTATAGTTAGAGAGGTTGGCGGATAGAAGACCTGGTACTGCCAGCTGTGTGATCTTGGATTAGTGTCTTAACCTCTTTGAACCCTGATAAAAATGTAGATAACCATCCTTTGCTACTTACTTATCTAATAGGGTTAGAGGACAGATGGATTAAAACTTCCTGTGCAGATAACAGCTACTGGGATAGGTGGATGGCCTGGTGGTCTTCTTTTTAATTTATTTTCTCTTGCTCTTAAACTACCTTTTCTCCAATTCTCCACCTCGGAGGTCACAGCTCAGCTTGAGAATCCTCTTCCTTGTCAGCATGTCTCTACTTAGCTCTTCTCATTCAGCCTAAGTTACATGGTGGTCCCTGTGACTGTGGGGTCCAAACCCTGGGTTGTTATTGGGGAGCCATCTTCCAATTTCTGCTCTGCCTCCTGGGAGATCCTCTCTCGGCCTCCTCGTCTCTTTATGGAGTTGATACTCTTGGAGGCCCTTCCCGGATTCCTCATCGGGAAGCCTAGGAGGGGCCAGCTGAGAGAGTGGACTTCTGCAAGTGTGTTTTAAAATCAGATGTACCCAAATGCCTTTTGGGGAAAGACTTCCTAGTAATTTTAGCAGTGTCTTTTCTGTTGTCTAGACCTAAGATCAGCATTTTAGGGAAAAGTGTCGAGATAAACTTTCCCCCACCTCCTTCTGCCCTCCCCTCCCCGCTGCCAGGACTCTGTGCACACCCCCTTCCCCACAGAACGTCAGGTGGCCAGAGCCTCGGCCGTGCCCCAGCTATTTGGCAGCTGAAAGTTTTGTCCCTGGAAGATGCCAGACTTATTTTGAGACCGCAAATGTGGATGCTTCTCTTTCGGAAAGACACCAAGTGTCTGATCTTGGCTTGGGGTGATATTCTGGGCGGGGGGACCTTAAATGGCTACCCACTTCAGTATTCTGGCCTGGAGAAACCCATGGACAGAGGAGTCTGACGAGCTACAGTCCATGGGGTCACAGAGAGTCGGACACGACTGAGTGACTTTCACACTTAGCAGCTTCTTATCTGAAATAGACCTGTGCTTTTCTTCGCTCTCAGAAGCCTTTCCAGACAGCTGTGTCCTCCAGTACAGGGGACAGTGCCTTGAACATAGTTATTGCTCAGTTTCAGTTCATTATTGCTATTGCTTTTATTGTTGTTGTGATGATTATTAATTTCTGTTTTTCTGGAACTGAAATGTTGGCTCAGGTCTCTCCTCTAGACACTTGGATTCTTTCTTTAGAAGACTATCCTGGGAAAGCCCTGTTGACTCAAAGGAATGAACAGCTAATGGTAGAATTTTAGCCACCTGGGTGTGACACTGATTTGTAGGAGAAGATACCCTCCAAGCACCTCTCATGTCATTTCGACTCAGTGCCAAAAATCATACTCAGGACCTGTGCTGAAATACCAGAATGGAGGTTGCAAACGGGTTATCTAAGGACCATATCCAGGGCCAGAGTATTTTGCTTATTGGCTGCTCAGGCTGCAACTTTGTTGGGAAATAGAATGTGACACTTAAAATTCAGTAACATTTGTACAGCAATCCAGATTTATAGTGTTTGTTCAGAGTGATCCAAAGATCTGGTCTCACTGGCCCTGGCTCCTGCACAGCAGGGATCGACTGGCTCTGCCTGTTTCCGTGAGGGCACACGTGCTGTGGAAGGCCACGGTTCCCATCGCTTCCTGTTGTGTCACGCCCAGCCCTCCTCACCCCTGTCTGTCATCTGTCTGGCGCTGGAGGCCTCAAGCATTGCCAGCACTCCGAGGGTTAAATGAGCTGCCTGGTCCAGCCCCGTCTCGTTTGCTGTGAGACTTTGCCCTCGTTGCGCCATCTCCCTGTGCCTCAGCTTCCCCATCTGTCCAACAGGATGTTAGCTTGGATCAGTAGTCTCTCACTGTTCCTGGATGACTAGCCAGATGGAGGCTGAGAAGTAGGATGCGGGGCCCCTAGTTCTCTTTCCCCTTTTGTGAATTAGGGTTATGCATTAGCCTTCTCATGGAAAGGTCAGGGAGCCCCACTGCTTAGCAAAGTTTGGGAAACCCCGAGTGCTTCCGGTTCTGCCCCTTGGTCAGAATCTGTCTTTGTCCAGTTGCTGCCCAGGGACTTCTTATTTTTTTCCTTTTCCAGGAGTAGTTGCAGGTGTCAGGGCAAGAAGCAGATAATAATATTAATAGTTTTGTTGATAATATCTTTGTGGGAAAATAACCTAAAAAAGTGGATATTGTATATGTATAACTGATTCACTCTGCTGTACAGCAGAGGCTAACACAACATTGTAAATAAACTATACTCCAATAAAAATTAATTAAAAAAATAATGTCTACCTTTACTAAGCAGCATTATTCTCCGACTAAGGAAGGTGCTCTTTGATCCTCATTTTGCAGATGAAGAAACAGGTTCAGAGAGGTTGGGTAACGTGCCGAAGGTCACCCAGCTGTGGGCCTGGATTTGTTTCATTCCAGACCCCAAGGCCCTGATAGCATGCTGCTCCACATGTGGTGGCGCGGGAGGGGGGACTTGCATGTGCGCAGAAGGATGCTGGGCTGCAGAAGGGAAGCCGGTGCTCTGTGGCCGCTTCGTAACAGACCCAGCCCCCTCCCGCCCCTTCTGTCTGTCTGGCCGTCCACACTCCCAGGGAAGTCTGGTCTCCTCCTGCCTCCCAGCTCACGTGCCAGGCTTCCCTCCCTCAGACCCCACCATCTGGGGCCATGCTCCTGGCTTCAAAACAGGTGGAGAAATGGGGGTACTGGACCTGTCCATCCATGAGCTCTTTGTGTGTGTGTATTTTTTAAAAAATTAAATTTTTTACAGTATTGGCTTACAAAACTGTCTGAATCAAATTGTATAGCCAGGCCAGTTAATTTGGTTGTTTAGGGGAAATGCAGAGGTTTGTGGACAGATTTGGGAAGTTCTCAGGACCAGGCATGTTTCCTGTCTGAGCCTTAGTCTGCCCACTTGAGCGAGGGACTCCCCGCAGTGTCCGTGTTTGCCCTTCAGACCCTATACCGTGTTGACTGAAGTAGGCATGACTTAGTGAGGCTCACGGCATGCCCGGCCCTTCATTTACCCCTCGAGGATTGGTCACCTCCAGGTTCCAGGTGGTGCTTCAAAGCATTGTGTAACTGGCCTGGCCCGAGGTCTCACAGCTGCTGATGCCAGGCTGTGACCGTGGCCCAGTGCCTTCTCTGCCCCGGCTCTCGGCCCCTGGCAGCCTTCAGCTAGACCCTGGGCACAGCTGCACGCCTTTCCTGGCCGTGTTGCTTCCTGCTTCCTCCGGGGTTTCCAGAAGGAAGTGGGGGTTCGGCTGACCCTGCTGATGTCCTTGAGTGAGGAGGTGTTTGCTTCCTGCAGCTTCTTCCTGGGAAGCCTGAGTGAGGCCTCCTCTGGACTTTATGAGGCGTTTAGGTGGGGGGAATGGGTGTGGAGCCCTGGTTCCTGCCTAGAGAGCTCTTGGTCTGTTCGGGGTGCAATTCTGGGTGGAGGATGTTGGTGGGACCACCCCGATGATCTTAGCTACTGTGTGACTTTCTTGTCCATCAGGGTTCAGTGGTCACACAGGACAGAAATGAGCTCTGGACAACTCAGACTAGGATGAAGTTCGACGGGAGGATAAGGGAGACCTTAAAAAAGACTGAGTGCTGAAGAATTGATGCTTTTGAACTATGGTGCGGGAGAAGACTCTTGAAAGTTCCTTGGACTGCAAGGAGATCCAACCAGTCCATCCTGAAGGAAATCAACCTTGAATATTCATTGGAAGGACTGATGCTTAAGCTGAAGCTCCAATACTTTGGCCACCTGATGGGAAGAGCTGACTCACTGGAAAAGACCCTGATGCTTGGGAAAGATTGAAGGCGAAAGAAGAGGGCGGCAGATGATGAGATGGTTGGATGGCATCACCGACTCAATGGACATGAGTTCGAGCTAGCTCTGGGAGTTGGTGACGGACAGGGAAGTCTGGCGTACTGCAATCCATGGGGTTCCAAAGAATCAGACATTGACTTAGTGACTGAGCAGCAACAACAGGGGAGAGCTGATGGAACGAATAGGAGGAGAAACAGGACCCAGACAGGGTAGCTTCGGTGATGAGAGAAGCTAGATGGAATGGCTGTTGTCTTCAGGGAGCTGCCTCTGCAGTCAGAGAGTCCCTGCCGGCTCTATCTCCTGTGTTAACTTTGCTCAAGGATCCATGTCTGGGAAGGTCTGAGCATCTAGCCTGGCTGTGTCCCGGGGAGGGCAGAACAGTTTGACCGACGGCCCATCAAGGTCCAAGTGGATGAGAGATGGTTCCTTAGGGCACAAGGAGGGTGCTGAATCAGAGGTTGGGGCGGTGGGTACCTGGTGGGCAACACCTTGCCTGGCTGACATGTGGCCCTGGTGGGTCGTCCTTCTGTCTTGGAAGGTCCTGAAGTCTGGGATAAGGGTCAGGGAGGGCTGAAGATGGAGGAAGCAGTTGCCCCTTAGGCTGGCTTTGGGCCATGGAGTTGGATTCATCCAGTGATGGCTGGCTTTGGGCCATGGAGTTGGATTCATCCAGTGATGACATCTAGGGCACCAGGTTTGGGAGGGCCCCCCTGGGAAATCCCGTGTGGCAGTGCCCATGGGGACATGGGTGCCAAAAAGGACAGGAGTTTCCCCAAAGTCCCTCAGCCTGGTAGGGCCAGACCTGGGAGGGGACCAGGAGGGGCTGACATAGCACTGCTTCCCAAAATGCACCTTGGGTACTCTTGGTGGTATGGCAGGGGACTTTAAAGTAGAATACATATAAACATTTAAAAAAATGCTAATAAACGCACAAGGCACAAAATGAAATACACCTCCAACCATCCACTTCCCCTCCCTAGAGGCCGCGGGTGGTACTCAATTCTTGTGCCTAGTTCCGAAGCAGTTCCATGTACATGCACAAGTATGAATAATGTATGTTCTCTCTCCTCTCATTTTCCAGTCTGTTAGACATGATTTCAAATTGGTTAATTTAGTGCTTCCTCAGTGCTTTTTAAGTTAGCTTTTTATTGTTAAACCTGCAGCGGTGGTGGCTCAGAAGGTAAAGAATCTACCTGCATTCAGGAGCCCCAGGTTCGATCCCTGGGTTGGGAAGATCCCCTGGAGAAGGGAATGGCTATGCACTCCATGGACAGAGAATGTTGGCAGGGTACAGTCCATCAGGTCGCAAAGAGTTGGACCCGACTGAGTGACTAACACATACACGTACATTTTTATTGTTAAAGTTTCATGTACCAGTCATAAGGGTTCAGCTCAGGGAAGTTTCATAAACTGAGTGTATCTGTGTAACCAGCATCAGATGAAGAAAAAACCCAGCCAACTTCCTAGAGCCTGCTCCCGGCCCCCATGGCTCTTCCCAAGGGTAGCACAAACATTTTAGGTTTGAATACCTGTGTATTTATTTTAATGTGTTTTTGAATAAATGAAACCAGCCCATCCAACTTGAGATTTCCCAGGTATTATTGCCGTGCTTCAAGAACATTGTGCTGGACCCAAGGCTCTTAACTTGGGGTGACGTCAGAATCACTGGGGTGCTCAATTCCAGGAACAGTGATGGGACCAGTCCTGAGGCTACCCCTNGCCGTACGGGTACCAGTGGTTGGATCCAAGGGAATTCCGGAACCCAAACGGTCCATTACCGCGGCTCCCGGGTGGGCGAGGGGTGAGGGGGCCGGGTTTCCGAGAAGGGGGAGGGGGGGAAGGCGAAGGCCGCCTAGGAGAGTCACGTGTCTACTGCTTCCGCCGGCGTTCGAAAGACCTCGCGAGAGTTCCGTTCCTCCGCCCTATCTCCCCCGTGGGCTCTCGGGAAGAAGGTCGGTGCATTGACTTGCCACGAGGAGGTCAGCTGGTGGGCCGGGCGCATGCGTGCCACACCTGCTTTCAAAGTCGGGCTAGGAGGGGCCTGAAGCTGTTTTCAAAACGTTTTTGGTGTGTGGCTTTGGCCCAGGAAGTTTTCTAGTAGTGTCTCTGTCACTTTGAAACGCTTGTTACCTTAATGAATTCTAGAAAACAATATTCGCCTACTTATTGCTGCTTAGGCTTTGTCAGAGCACTTTATTTAATGTGAAACCGCAAGTAACTGGAGCCCCTCGGCTATTTTATTACCATAATCAGATCCTAAGGAGTGAGAGCGCGGTTAGCCCCTCTTTCTCTTTTTCTCGCGCACACCCACAAACCTGAACAAACTGTTGCTCTCAATTAATGATTGCTGGTCTGTTGCTAACCCCCCCTTCCTTATTTTTGTATTCTCCGTTATGATTTTTGTTACTGGTACTAATACTACATGACCTGACCCAGAATAAACAAATTAACTTGGTAACCCTTTTGTAAAGTCATCCTGAGAATGCTGTTTGAACCCGTTGCTTAGGTAATGGGCACGCTGGGTGATTCTTGCCCCCTACCGGTGGCACGTCGAACTCGCCTTGTGCTCAAAGCAAATTTAGTGTTTGGTTAACTTGGAGGTGAAAGTGTGAGCTCTTCTAGAGACTGTATGGGGCTAGGGGAGAGGGGAAAAAAAATTACAGCAAGAATAATTGAGTCTTCCAACGTAGTGTCTATATACATAAATATGTATTGTTCAGTTCAGTCGCTCAGTTGTGTCCGACTCTTTGCAACCCCGTGGACATAGGCCGGGCTTCCCCGTCCATCACCAACTCCCGGAGCTTGCTCAAACTCATGTCCATACAATCAGTGATGCCATCCAACCATCTCGTCCTCTGTCGTCCCTTTCTCCTTCCTTCAATCTTTCCCAGCATCAGGGTCTTTTCTAATGAGTCAGTTCGTCACATCAGGTGTATTGCAGCTTGAGCGTCAGTCCTTCAGTGAATATTCAGGACTGATTTCCTTTAGGATGGACTTGTTTGATCCCCTTGCAGTCCAAGGGACGCTCAAGAGTCTTATCAAACACCACAGTTCAAAAGCATCAATTCCTGTGTATTATATATGTGTACATATAAATAAATATTTTAAAGTATGTTAGTGGCTCAGTCATGTCAGACTCTTTGCGACCCCCATGGACTGTAGTCTGCGAGGCTCCTCTGTTCATGAAATTCTCCAGGCAAGAATACTGGAGTGGGAGACCTTCCCCACCCAGGGATTGAACCCAGGTCTCCTGCATTGCAGGCAGATTATTTACTGTCTAAGCCACCAGGGAAGTCCAGGCATTTTAAATTGAAAATTACTTTGCTGTTCACTTCTGTTATTTCATTTACTGCATACACACACCTATAAAGATAAAAATAATAAAAATAGTTCTATAAGAACAATGCCTTGGAGGAACTTCCCTGGCAGTCCAGTGGTTAAGACTCTGCCCTTCCAATGCAGGGGCTCAGGTTGGACCCCTCATGGGGGGAAGTAAGATCCCACTTGCCCCACAGCAAGAGGCTGAAAAAAAAAAAAACCATTGGAAAGCAAAGTCATTCATCTATCTTGTTCACTACTTTCCAGTAGACTAGTTTATGATCTAGTACAGTTAACAGCAAACAAGCAATTGTCATATTGTGAAAGAATGCAGCAAAGAAATCTAAGACAATGTAGTTAATGCATCACTGCCTTTGAAACTTGGTTGGAGCAATTCAGTTTCCAAGTGGCCCCCAAACTCTAGCTGTACACTGGGACTAGATGAGTCCTAGATCCACCTTTTTTTTTTTGTACTTTCTGAGCATCTAAGCCAGATTCTAGGGACTTCCATAGCAGTCCAGCAGTTAAGACGCAGTGCTTCCAGTGCCTGGGGCAAGGGTTCAGTCACTGGTTGGGGAACTAAGATATCCCGTGCTGTGTGGCTCGGGCCAAAAAAACCGAGATCCTTGCTGCCATTTCTGCACCATCTCTTTACCCTGAACCAAAGTAAAAGATGGAGTTTCGGGGCATATTTATACAACTGCACATATGCACAGAAATGTTATACACAGAGTTATTCATGGCAGTAGCAATTTGCAGAAGCAAAAGATGGGAAACAACCTTAATGTCTTTGAAGAAAAGATGAACTACTAAACTACGGTACTTTCCTGGGCTTCCATGGTGGCTTAGAGGTTAAAGCGTCTGCCTGCAATGTGGGAGACCCGGGTTCGATCCCTGGGTCGGGAAGATCCCCTGGAGAAGGAAATGGCAACCCACTCCAGTACTCTTGCTTGGAGAATCCCATGGAGGGAGGAGCCTGGTGGGCTACAGTCCATGGGGTCACAAAGAGTCGGACACGACTGAGTGACAAACTACAACTACAATGGTACTTTCCTACAGTGAAACAGTTGTTAACAAGAATGAAGCACTTCTGTCTATGAGAACACATAATATATTTTAATTGAATGTACGCTCGGGGCATCTCAGAATGACAACACAAGTAGTTTGTATCAGGGGATAGAAACTGAGATACTGAGGGTCAGAGGTAGAAGGAAAACTTACTGGAAACACCCAGAATAGAGAGAGTGCTGGAGCAGATAATTCAGAAAAATTCCCTTTTCAGTCATGGTGTCGACTCCTCCTCCCCTGTGGCTATTTATATTTACACTGTACTTTTTATTTCATTTAAAATATATTTACTGAGTCAGATATATTAGAGGTATTGTGTGAGGGACACAAGTTTCAGAATAACAAATCAAGGGGAGGGGGAGTGAGGGATGGTCCCCTTACAGAATAGTAGGCGTTAATCCTCAAATTACACCAAAAAATGTAAACTTGTAACTGTGACAATGCAACATAAAAGCTAATAGAACCTATTAGAGTAATTTGATCTTATCAGGGAAATCAAATAAGGCTTCCTTGAGAGAGTGATAACCTCCATAAGATTTGAAAAGTAGGTGTTAACTCCTGGAAGTGAACAGGGAACTTCAAGAAGAGGAAACATGTTTCTGTAACAAATGTTCTATGTAATAAGACAGGAGTGAAGCTGAGAGAACAGACAGTAACAAAGCAAGTGCACCAGTTATTAAGACATGGCTTTTCTGAACTTTCCTGGTGGTTCAGTGGCTAAGACTCCATATTCCCAATGCAGGGGGCCTGGGTTCAATCTTTGGCTAGGGAGCTAAATCCCACATGCCACAACTAAGAGTTCTCATGCCATAAGTAAAGATCCTGCATGCTGCCAACAAAGATCCTGAGTGCCTCAACTAAGACCTGGTGCAGTCAAATTCATTAAAAAAAAAGAAAAAAAAACCTATTTCTCAGCTCCAGACTCAAACATCTGTGCTCTCCTTAGTGATGCACTGCAAACTACACTGCTGCTTTGCCAGCTGTTTCAGCGTTACACTCTGCAAGGCTACAGGGAGGCTGCTAGGCTGGAAGAGGAAAAAGTTTCCTGTGAACTTCATCCCAGCCACACCTCTTCACTCTGGCACATGCCTTTCCTTCGTACAGCAGGAGCTGTATCCATTTTGCATTTTTTCCCCACACTTTATGGGTAGAGCTGGCCTCAACACACCAAACTCTCCTTCCAGACACGAGGACCAGTGAGAGCATCCACAAAGTCACTCTCTAAGCTCAGAGACACCAGCTGAGCAGAACTCCCTCCTGGGAGTTTAGGTATCAGCAACATGGGGCCCCTCCTTTATTTTTTAACTTTCAACTTTTACTTTTTTTTTTAATTTTTTACAATTTTTTGACAATTTTGAAATTACCAGGAAGACCACTTGGTTTTTATATTTATTTTTATTTATTTGGCTACACTGGGTCTTAGTTGGGGCATGTGGTATCTAGTTACCAGACTAGGGATCTGACCTGGGCCCTTGGCAGTGAGAATCCTAACCACTGGACCACCAGGGAATTCTAGGGAGAATTCCTGCTTGCATTTTCACCCTATGCATTTAATGTATTTATAATGAATGCCCTGATACTCATTTTTATAAACTTTCCCTTAAAAACACCATATTTAAATTATTAACTTAAAAGGATACTATGGGATACTAAGGGTTATGGGTTGAACTGTGTCCTCCCTGAATTCATATGTTGGAGACCTGACATAAACCTCAGAATGTGACCTTATTTGGAGATAGGGTCTTTACAGATCTAATCAAGTTAAAATGAGATCCTTGAGGTGGATGCTAATCTGACATGACTGTGTCCTTATAAAGGGAGATTTGGAGATAGACATGCAAAGAGGAGAACACCATGTGAAAATGAAGCCAGAGGTCAAGGTGATGCTTCAACAAGTCAAGAAAGCCAGCCTACCACCAGGAGTTAGGAGAAAGACATGGAAGAGACTCTTCCTAACAGTTCCTCAGAAGGAACCAACCCTGCCAGGACCTTGGTTTTGGACTTCTAACCTCTAAAACCATGAGGTGATACATTTTTGTTACTCAAGTTGCTTAGCTTGTAGGGCTTAACAGCAGTCCAAGCAAACTAATGCAACTAAGAACAAGTCTCCCAGGAATTCCCTGGCTGTCTAGTGGTAAAGAATCCGCCCTCCAATATAAGGGGTAGGGGTTGGATCCCTGGTCAGTGTGGGAACTGAGATTCCCACATGCCAAGGAGCTACGAGAGAAAACCCGGGTACTGCAAATAAGACCCAATGCAGCCAAATATATATATTTTTTTAAAGATTAATATTTGTTTCCTGAAAAAAAAAAGCCCACACAGAAAAAAATGTGAGAAAAGTCCCATTCTAAATTGAACATCCTGAGCTGTGTTGCTAAACCATCTCTAAACTGACTTTCAAAACAAAAAACTACCCTTGCTCATCAATGCATACATTTTCCATGTGCTTTTTTAATAAAATTATGATTTTTAAAACTGTAAGGAATTCCCAATCAATTGAACAACTCGCTTGTAATACCTCTTCTTAAAGAGAGACGTGGCAGTGGGGAAGAGGGGCCGGG
>SJYV01019135.1:745855-825859 GCA_006410875.1 Neotragus pygmaeus
TGGCGGCGGCGGCGGCGGCGGTGGCAGCGACGGCCCCGGGCCCGGAGATGGTGGAGCGGAGGGGCCCGGGGAGGCCCCGCACCAACGGGGTAAGCAGGCACCCTTCCCGCACTCGCTCGGCGCGCCCCCAGGGGCCGTGTGGCCGGGAGCCCCTTCGGGCCCAGCTCCGAGAGCACGTGGGCGCGCCCGCGGCCCTGGGGCGGGGGTGCGGGCGGGGCGCCCGGCCGGGCAGCTTCCTTTTCTGCTGCCTGCCTGGGAGTGGCGTCCCCACTCGCTCCGCCATGACCCTGGCAAGCTCTGACCGCGGAAAAGTTTGTGTCTTTATGGCATTTCCACACCCCGAGACCCGGCCATCCCGGTGGCGGCTGCGCCTTCCCAGAGTGTGCGGGGCCTGCCCGGGGCCCACGGGGAGGTCACAGGTCTTCGCTGACTTGGTGAATGGCTCACCAGGCAGAAAGGCCTCCAGCAGTGTTTCTGGGAAAGCCCTCCTTCCGTCTGTGCTTACTTGGAGGAGAGGCCCCACACCCAGAGACACCAGCGGTGACCCGTACCGCCCCACCGGCCTGCCCACCGCAGTAGAGTAACCGCCCTAAATGCCTTGGTCTGCTGTGCTCCGCACCCGCCTAGATAGCCTGAGAGAATTTCCCCAGCCTCAGCCCAGTCCCGCAGTCCTGGGACTGCACAATTTGAGAGGGGCCGGGCTTGGGCTCATAGAAGGCTCAGACAGTCTTGGCAAGTCCTACCAGCTGACCTCAAGTCCAAGAAGTGGTTATTCAGGTTCCCTGAGGCCTGTCTGTGCTGGAGTTCCTGCAGCTCCTGCCAGGGCAGTCAGCTGCTACGTAGAAGCCAGCTCTTCCAATTCTGGCCTCGTTTGCCCTGGTCACTCTAACCTTCTTGTTACTGGTAGGTTGCCTCCTCCTATGGATCTTTGTGGACAGCTGGTTCTCTTTGCTGACCAGATGTTCCACTGCCGTCTTTAACAGGCTGGAATTAGAGACCAACTTGGACCTGGGGGATTCTAAACCTTCCACTACTGGGCTTCCCCTAGTAACCCAGTTTTTGAACCATGTTTTTTTTCCTTTTTTTTTTTGTCTTTTGGATTCCAGTTGCCCCTTCTCCGTCTAAACGTTGTTAAGATCTTCTTCTTCAAGCCTCTTTTAGAATATGCATTTGTCGTTTTAGGAGAATGTATTTACCGGGCAATCAAAGATCTATACCTACATGAGCCCGAACAAATGCTCTGGAATGCGTTCCCCCCTTCAGGAAGAGAACTCAGTTGCACAATACGAAGTCAAATGCCAGGGGAAGCCATTAGCCGGAATCTACAGGAAACGCGACGGTAAGCCTCTGAAATGGCCCTCCTCTATCCACCACTGACAGGGTTGCATCCTCAGTAATAATATACATATGCTAGGTTTCCTTATCCAATCTTTTCAAGCCAAAGTTTGAATCATGTCCTGTCTTGCTGAGACACGGGGGGAATAGAGCTGTCTGTTCCAGGGCGTGTGCCCTGTTGGTCTAACAGGTTCTCCCTGTTTTTACAAGAGTTAGCATGTCCTTCAAGCTTGGTTTTCTTGCCAAGTTGCCAAAATAAGGCAGCTGGCATGTCGTTAGAGAGGTTCACAGGCACTAAAAGTACAGAAATGATGAGTCTGGGTTGTCCAGACCAAGCACTTGTACTCCAGCTGAGTCGTGTGAACCTAAGGAACTGACTTCCTTCTCTTTTATGAGCTGGCCTTGACCTCAGTTCTAAAGGTTCTTTCCACTCAAGTGTTCAATGCTACTCTCTGAAGCAGCGTACTCCAGAATGAGATTTAGATTTAAAATGCTGAGCAAGAAAATACTCGGTTATTGAAAGTTCTGTCTGGCCCTGCAAAACATGCTGAAACCTGTTGGAAATTTTGCTGCAACTCAAATATTCCCTTTTAAAGTTGAGGTGGTGGGGGTGGGGATGGGGGCTAGTGGTGAACTTTCCCCAATGACTGTGCTCTAAAACTTGCCTGAAAGAAACAGCAGCTACCAGCTGCTCCAGCAGCTCTGTACAAGGAAGCTTTGTATTTGTTAACAGAAAGTGCCATAAAGGGATGGGGTAGCCCAACCTCTGGTCTAGATCTGAGAGCCAGGGGCAGGAGCCAACCCTTGGCCTGATTCCCCCTGGTGATGTTATTTCAAATGGACTTAGATTCTAATCCTAGCTCTACTATTTATGAAAGGAAGGGTCACGGGCAGGTTGCTATAGTTTTTTGAGCCTCAGTTTTTCATCTGTACAGTGGGAGAGAGGAGTCCTGCCTGAAGACCAGTTAAAGCATGGGTGCAAAAGGCCTTTGTGAGCGAGTTCCCTGGTGGTCCAGTGGTTAGGATTCTGTGCTTTTACTCTCAGGAAGAAAGTTCAATCCTTGGTCGGGGAACTAAGATCCTGCAAGCCTCATGGCACAGCCAAAAGAAAAGGGAGGGGGGACTTTGTGAGCACGCCATACTGTCAGCCCATTTTCCACTGGACCAGAAGCATCACAGCCTGCCCCTCCCTGCATCCCTGCTTCCGCAGCACTTAGGCCAGCAATAACCACACTGAGACTTGGGAAGGGCCTCTCTCTAGATGCTGTAAGCCAGCCTCACGTCCCTTCTGGGATGGGGCGGGATATAGATTGTCCTGAATGGTGACATGGGGCACAAGTCAGCTTATTTGACTCGAAGTGTTACTACACGGTGACAGTTTAAATGGGGGGCTGGATGAACACTGGAGGGAGACCCCCATAGACTGGGCGTCTATCCATGATTCTCATCCTTTTTCCTGCCTTGACGCAGACTTATGTGACAGCTAGTGTTCATGAACACCACCCACTCCCAAGGTTATGCCCGACGTCTTGGCCTTAACTCCCTCTTATTCCACTCAAGACAGTGTGTCAGGGAGCACTGTCTGTCTGGACCATCTGGAGAATGGTCCGGATGGCTGCTGATGTATTTATTTTTTTCTTTTGTTTGTTGAACTATTATTCAGATATCCTGACGTTCACCATTTTAAAGGGTACAGTTCACTGGTTTTAGGTATACTCACAGATTTGTGCAGCCATCACCTCTGTCAAACTCCAGTACATTTCCATCACCCCAAAAAGAAACCCTGTACCTACTCACAGTCATTCCCCATTCCTATCTTCTCCCAGCCCTAGGCAACCACTGATCTGTTTTCCATCTCTGGATTTGCCTGTCCTGGGCATTTCATATAAATGGAGTTATAAAATATATGACCTTTTGTGTCTGGTCTCTTGTACATTATAATGTTTTCAAGGTTCGTACATGTTGTAGGGTGTCAGTACTTCATTCCTTTCTGTGGCTGAATAATATTCCATCGTGTGGATAGACCCCATTTTATTTACCCATTCATCAGTTGATGGACATTAGAGTTGTTTTCACTTTTTAGCTGTTATGAATAAGCTTCTGCGGGCATTCATGTATAGGTTTTTATGTAGGCATATGTTTTTAATTTTCTTGATAGATGCCTAGAACTGCTGAGTCTCAGATAATTCTCTAACATTTTGAAGACTGCCAAACTGTTTTGCAAAATGACTGCACCATTTTGCATTCCCACCAGCAATGTAGTATTTATTTTTTTAAAGTAAAAAAATTTTATGGGAAAAAAACCAGTTCAATACTGGTGTTCCATGAGTATTTTTAGTAACAAGTCATTGGTGACGTCCCACACAACACACTGAACTGCTCTTGGGGCACCATGCTGAGAACCACTGTGAGTGCCATGCTTCGACCCTGTTAGAAGAGGGAATTAAAAAAAATAATCTGAAATGAATCATGCCAGGGAGCTAGCCCTTGGGGAAGAGGTCTTTGTTGGGGAGAGGTTCTGCTTTATCACCTTACTTCCGTCCACCAATGCTGCCCCACTTTATAGGAACTGAGCTTTTCCTCCCGGAGCCCGTTTCCTCAAAAGCTATCGATGGAGCCCTCATGCCAGTGTTGCTGGCTGTGACACTTCTGCTTCAAAGGCTTTTCCTTCAAGATGCAGACAACCTGATGGGTTGATTAATCAAATATCTTATAATTGTATTGATCAATCATATCTCAACAAAGCTGGAAAAGCGGGGGCGGGGGGAAAGATGCAGAGACCAAAAGCTCTGCCTAGTGTCTGGATCAAAAAGTAAAGCCAGATCTTTTCCCCAAGATAGTGGTTAGTGGACACCAGGCTTAACAGCCCAAGGGCACTACTGCCCAACACGCCCCCACCCCCATCCCCCAAGTCTCCTCCCCGAGCCTGTCTTAGCAAGTAGCCGAGGGCTGGAAAGTGGGAGGTGTCAGGTCTAGAGTCAGCCTGTCTCTCCCCACCCTCTGCCCACAGAGAAAAGAAACTCTGGGAATGCAATACGAAGCTCCATGAAGGCCGAGGAACAGAAGATCAAAGACGCCAGGAGAGGTCCCCTGGCACCTTTTCCAAACCAAAAATCTGAAGCTGCAGAACCTCCCAAAACCCCGACCTCATCTTGTGATACTCCCAATGCAGCTGCTGCCAAGCAGGCCCTGAAAAAGCCCGTCAGGGGCAAACAGGCCCCCAGGAAAAAGTAAGTGCTCCCTGGAGCCACTTCTCACGCAGGGCAACCTGCTGGGTACCAGCTGGGGGGAGGCCGCCCACCCTCTCGGGCCCTTGAGCTATTTATTAAGGCTGATTCCCGAGACAGCACCAGGGATACTGTTACTTGTCCGCGTCTTGGTCTGCCTCAGGTCCAGAGCCCCGACCCTGCTGAGAGTAGGCAGCCTGCCTTTGGCACTCTTTCTGAGGCTGCCGTGGGCAGGTGAGCTGAAGTGACCCCAGGCCACAGTGGACAAAGGTGTTTTAAGTGACCCGATTTCCAAGGAGCTTGCTCCTAAAGGGTTGCACGCCTCCTGGCTGTGAACATGGTCTCAGCACTAACGCTTGGTTCCTCCTCTTCCTTTCCCACCCCAGAGCTCAAGGAAAAACACAGCAGAATCGCAAGCTCACAGATTTCTACCCTGTGCGAAGGAGCTCCAGGAAGAGCAAGGCTGAGCTGCAGGTAGGCTCACGTGTTTCAACTCGGCTCTCAAAGGGGCGGGGTGGCCCGGTGGGCAGTGCTTACTGCGCACCACCTGAGCGCTCTTTGCATCGTCACGGGAAAAGTCTCTTGGCCTCCACGGCCCTGATGTCCTCCTGGGTCTAGTGGGGGTCGTCATAACTCCCTTGGGTCACTGTAGTGCTTAGTTAAGATGCTTCTGTGAAGGAGCCCTGTCGCCTGTAGTGTGGGGCATGGGAAGTCAGGACCTCCAAGGAGAGTGGCTTTGGCAGGGCCTTCGGAGCCTGAGACTGTGGGGTGGGCTGCGTGCTCTCTTAAGAGGCGTGTTTGTCTGCTGTCCAGAGGTTTCCTGTCCCGAGATGATGATGAGCACTGGCTTGGGAACTACTTCCTCGTTGTGTGACCTCAGGGCTTAACTGCTCTCTGCCTCTCTGCCGTGTCCTGTGAAATGGGATGATGTAGTCGAGCCCTGTGCGGTGGTTGGGAGGGTCTTGCACGTTAGCGAACGCACGTGGAACACTTAGAACCGTGCCTGGGACGCAGTGAGGACCTACTAACCCTTGTCCCCATTGCTTCCCCCGTGTTGTCCTTTCCTGGGGCTCCTCTCTGGTCTTCCCCACGCAGCCACAGAACCTGTGAAAACCAGGCAGGAAGGCCAACTGGGCTGTAAGGCCCCCGCCTGCCGTGTTTGCAGAGTGCTGAGCTGTGCACAGTCAATCAATATTTGATGCAGTGAGGTGTGGTTATTGCCTTTCTGTTAGGGAAACCCAGGGTGTGGCCTGTCCCTGCAGCCCCCAGCTGCTTCCATCCCCCCTCCCACCCAGGGGCAGCAGAGCAACCTCTAGGCTTGGGAGGTACGTTCAGGACTGCTGCCCCCACCAGGGAGGTGGGGGACCCTGGCCTCTCAACCCTCAGACTCTTCTGCATGTGGACATTGAATCTGTAGCTGTACAGACGGTGAGGCAGCATCTCTGTGTCTCCTTCTTTGAATTGACAAGACTTCATTTTTTAAAAAGGGGGGAGGGTGTCACTTTTCTCCCCGCAGAGAGAAGCTCTGGCTGTATTTCCTTAGAAAGGCAGTGTCTTTCAGCCAAGAACAAGCTGTTACAAGCTGTTTGCCTGCAGTGGGAGGCTGTGCGAGGTCAGCCTCGAGACAGCACTGCAGAGGGCGAGGCGGTGCCAGCCCCCAGCACCCGGGACACCTCCCAGCCGTGGTCAGGAGCCGCAGAGCCCACACAGGGAACCTGGGGGTCCACTCAGCGCCGCTATGGGCTGCAGGGTGGGGGAAGCCTGAGTTGGCCTTTTTTAATTAAAAAAAGAAAATGAAAACCAGGGACTTTTCTTTCTGGAGGAGTGGAGGCTGCAGTGGGTGTGTTGCCAGAGTGCTGAATTCTACCGCAGGCGAGCGGAAAGCAGCTGGCAGTGGCTCCCCAAAGCTTGGTCTGCAGGCAATCAGGCCCACTCTGTGGCTGGATGGAGAGCCAGGGGCCAGGGAGAGCCATGCTCTGCCCACCACCGTTTGTGTTGGCTCTGTCGAGTGGGCATTCTGGCCAGGTGATGGCTGGCCAGGCTGGTGGGACTGCGGCTGGCAGAGGTGAGGCCCAAAGGCAGGGCAGCTGGGTCTCCTCTTGGGTGAGGCCGGTCCCGACCTGACTGCCCTTCTGGGCCAGCCAAAGCCGAGGTGGGCAGGGCATTAGAGGAGGGTGTGGGTAGGTGGGGCGAAACAAAGAGCCCCGAAGACACTTCGTTGTGGCTGAAGACAGCAGGCGGGGCTCAGTCCAGGGTCCAAGTCCAGGGCAAGAGGATGGAAACAGGGCCCTGGAGAGATGCCCTGAACCCCAGTTGCTTTGCTGTGGGAGCCCCTTCTCTGGTTGGCCCGGCCGTGGGTGGGTGACAGCCCGCACTGGGCAGGGACTGCAGTGTTGGCAGTGCCCTGGCCGCGTCATCACCAGCCCAGCCCAGCCCTGGGCCTGGCGTGCAGAGCAGCCTGCTGACTCCGGCTGGGCACGTCTTGAGTCCTTCCTGCCTTCACCTGGTTCACACCTTGCTCCCTTTCCAGGCCCTCAGTCCCCCAAGGACCGACTACTGCTGCAGTCCTCTTTAGGACGCTTGGAGCCGGTTGCTCGCGTGTCCCCAAACCCCCCCAGAGTAAAATGGACTCCTTGGCTGCACATGCAGAGTGTCTCACCTGGCCCCAGCGCGTCTCCTCTGTCTCATTCTGTCCCAGCAGGAAAGTCCCCGTCCCCACTGCCCACCACCTATCCCAGTTTTCCCACGATTACTCCCATCTGCTTCTGCATGCTTGTAACTAACTATTTAACAAGGTGGTTGTGCCTGTGCGTGTGGGGCCGGGGCATTGTTGCCTTGAGGGCTCACTACGTCCAGGTGCTGTTCTCGGCCAGGAGATGGCACGGCAAACAGAGGGTGGACGTGGTCGACGGTGGGTGCACACCTCCTGTCCAAGCTGCGCAGCCTCTGAAGAATTTAGCCCTGGCTAATTTTATATGCAGTCAGAGTCCTGATTTTTACAGGTCCACGATTTAGATATTTTGTAAAAGTCTGTGTGGGCCAAACAGAGCATAGCCCCAAGCCACATTCTGCCACAAGCCCTATTCTGCCCTCGAGGCGCCCCATCCCCCTCCTGGCCCACCTGAACGCCAGGTGGTGAACGGCCCACCCTTAGGCAATGAGGAAAGGATGGGGGCTTGGTGGCCTGGACGTCGCTGGGGACCGATGCCAGGAGGCTGACTGTGAGTGGACCCTGTGGTGGTCGGGACTCCCCGCGCAGCCTTGGTGAGAATGCTGACACACTTCTTGTTTTTTCTTTTTTTCTTTCCCTCCCCACCCAGTCTGAAGAAAGGAAAAGAATAGATGAGTTGATTGAAAGTGGGAAGGAAGAAGGAATGAAGGTAAGGGGCCGCAGGGCCCACCATGTGGAGGCTGAGGCTGTGAGATCATGCCCTCCCTGGTCCAGAGGCCCTGCAGGAGTCACGCTGCCTAAATCTTCTGATGTCGCTGTGACCAGGCAAACTGTTGCCAAGTTGTCAAGGGACTGAACACTAAAAGTATCCTTAAGGGAGTGCCTCCTGAAGGAAATGAGATACTGTCCTGTGGAAACTTGTTATTTATTTATGGCTGTGCTGGGTCTTCGTTGCTGCGGGGACTTTTCTCTAGCTGCGGTGTGCAGGGGCTGTCCTCTAGGTGATGTGCTCAGGCTTCTCGTTGCAGTGGCTTCTCTGGGGCGCGCAGGCTTCAGTAGCTGAGGCTTTTGGGCTTTAGGGCACAGGCTCAGGAGTTGCGGCGCGTGGACTTAATTTGCTGCTCCGCCTTTGTGAGTTCTTCCTAGACCAGGGATCGAACCTATGTCACCTGCACTGGCAGGCAGATTCCTACCCACTGTGCCACCAGGGATGCCCCTGAGGAAACTTTTCATGACAAAGGACTTCCCTCACAGTCCAGGTTAAGAATCCGCCTGCCAGTGCCGGGGACTCGGGTTCAATTCTTGGTCAGGGAACTAAGATCCCACATGGTCACAGGGCAGCTAAGCCCAAGTACCACAACTTCTGAGCCCATGCGGTGCAGCTAAGATTTGACACAGCCAGTAAATATTTCTTTTTAATCACGCTGAAATTTATACACATATATGTAACTTACCATTGTAACTGTTGTTTAAGTGTAAATTTCAGTGGCATGAAGTACATTCTTCATTCACAGTTGTGCAACTAGCCCCTCCGTCTAGTTCCGGAATCCTTTTGTCCTCCCAAATGGAAACCCCGGACCCACCAGTAGCCACTCCCGTTCCCTGCCCTCAGCCCCTGACAACCAGTCTGCTTTCTGTCTCTGTGGATTTGCCTCTTCTGGACACTTCATACAAATGGAGTCATAGAATGTGTAGCCTGTTGTATCTGGCTTCTTTCATTTAGCATGACACTTGGGGAAACTTTTAAAAGGACAGGCTTGTTTTTTCTATACTGTTTTCCTGGGAAATGGCAATGTCCAAGAAGATTTGCTTTTCTCTTGCATGCTCAGTTGCTTCAGCTGTGTCCTACTCTCCGCGACCCTATGGACTGTGGCCTGCCATGCTCCTCTGTCCATGGCATTCTCCAGGCAAAAATACTGAGTGGGTTGCCGTTTCCTCCTGTATGGGATCTTCCTGAGCCAGAGATGAAACCCAGGTGTCCTGTCTTCTGCATCGGCAGATGGACTCCTTACCACTAGCGCTGCCTCTATTCTTTCAGTATATTTCAGACACAGTGGGACCATGAGAGGGGAGGAAGTCTCAGTGGTAGTGGCCAGATGGGTCTGGGCTAGGACCCAGGGGATGGGAAGCTTCAGTTTCCACCTGCCACTGAGGGGAATCTGAATTTAGTTCTGGGCCTCTCAGCCAGTCACCCTCCATCTCCATTTAAAATGGAGTGCAGGAGGAGGTCAAATAAAATAAATAAAATGGAGTGAGGAGAAACCCAGGCGTGAACATTACGGACTAAAGGAGAGACTCAGAATGTTAGGTCCTACTCTTCCCCTAAAAAGTAGGCCAGAATGTGGCTTTGAGTCTGTGCTACATCACTTCCTAGCTTGGTGGCCGGGGACACATGACTCTGCCTGTCTAATCCCTAATTTTGCGGGTTTTCTCTCCTGCAAAATGGGGCAGCACCCACCTAGCAGATCTCTCAGGATCCCACATAACAGTGCTTTGCAAATGAACACAAGGGAGCTCTTTGGGGTGATGGTTTCTGGCGATGGTTACACAATTGTGTATGCTGAATGGGCTTCCCTAGTGGCCCAGTAGCAAAGAATCCGCCTGCCAGTGCAGGAAACACAGGTTCAATCCCTGGGTCGGGAAGATCCCAGGGATCCGGAGAAGGAAATGGCTACCCACTCCAATATTCTTGCCTGGGAAATCCCATGGACAGAAGAACCTGGCGGGCTACAGTCCATGGGGTCGCAAAAGAGTTGGACACGACTTAGTGACTAAACAACAATAATATGCTGAATGATGCCCTTCAAACCATGCGTGTGAAATGAGTGGATTTTATGACCTACTGCAGTAAGGCTGTTCAAAGAATGCATTGCAAGCTGCTGGCCACTCACGGTGGCATTTGTTTCTGTTTATGAACCAATCCTCTCTCTTGGCACCTCCCAACAGATTGACCTCATCGACGGCAAAGGCAGGGGCGTCATCGCCACCAAGCAGTTCTCCCGGGGTGAGTTTGTGGTGGAATACCACGGGGACCTCATCGAGATCACCGACGCCAAGAAGCGGGAGGCTCTGTACGCACAAGACCCCTCCACGGGCTGCTACATGTACTATTTTCAGTATCTGAGCAAAACCTACTGGTAAGTCCCCTGGGGCTTCAAGCGGCTCTCCCCTACCCTGGCAGAGGTGCAACCAGAGGGCCACCAAGGGCATCCTGACTCTTCTTCTGGCTCCAGCTTCTTGCTTGGTGCTTGCTGCCATTTTTCAAAGCTGCAATGCAACTCTTCCTACCCTTAATCCCCCCCCACACACACACACACACCACTTCCACTTTTAATTCTGGTGATTGAAGCGGTCTTGGAGGCAATCTCGGCCACCAAGCGGTGGACCAGTCATGTGAAAGCCCGCAGGGGGGCTCACCTGGCCTTCCGCCTGAGACATGTGACCAGAGCAGCTCTGGGAACCACTGATTGCTCTGTCCCCTGTGCGACGATATCAGTGATTGTTGTTTTATTTTATTTTTTTAATAGACTGTACTTGAAACGTTCCCAGCAAAACATGAGTGGAAAGTAGAGAGAGTTCCCATATATCCCGCCTGCCCCCACCATCCTGCACAGCCTCTCTCTTACCCTCACCAACAGAGTTGATTTTTATTCATTTATTTATTATGCCGAACTCCACAGTCATTTCTGGTGCTTCCACAGAGTCTTTTGCATTCCCGTCTACACTCCCCCACCTTCCGCCCAAATACCCCACACCCAGCGCCCCTCTGGGCTCTTAAAGTTACATATATATATTTTTTGAGTTGAATTGCTTTCCCAAAAACATGGCTATAAATCACCATCATCCCACCAGAGCTGAGAGCAAGCCCTGACTCAGACTGGGTTCAAAAGCCTCTTTATCAATTTAATCCTCTGTCGCCCTCCCTCCCGGCCAGTGTGGATGCAACCCGAGAGACGAATCGCCTGGGAAGACTGATCAATCACAGTAAATGTGGGAACTGCCAAACCAAACTGCACGACATCGACGGCGTGCCTCACCTCATCCTCATCGCCTCCCGTGACATTGAGGCCGGGGAGGAGCTTCTGTATGACTATGGGGACCGCAGCCGGGCTTCCATTGAAGCCTACCCCTGGCTGAAGCATTAACCCAACGGTCCCACCCCCTCCTCCCTTCTAAGGACAAAGTGCCCTCAAAGGGAATTGATTTTTTTTTTTTTTNGGGCTCAGCTGATAAAGAATCTGCCTGCAATGTGGGAGACCTGGGTTCAATCCCTGGGTTAGGAAGATCCCCTGGAGAAGGGAAAGGCTACCCACTCCAGTAATCTGCCCTGGAGAATTCCATGGGCTGCATAGTCCATGGGGTTGCAAAGAGTCAGACACGACTGAGAGATTTTCACTTTCAATTTCACGGTGTTTACTATAGAAAAACCCATGTGTCAGTGGACCTGCGCAGTTCAAAGTGAATTGGTCAAGAGTCAACTGTATACAGTTCACAAATTTGGAAACCAAGACTCCAAAAGGCTGAAGTACCTTATACCAGGTCACATAACTCCAAGAGGCCACTCTAAAACACAGAAAGTGTAAAAGTCATTTTACTTTAATACAAAATCATATATGGAAAGTCATATAAGCAAAATCAAATGTTCACTAAATATCAGTCAAGTCTTCATTGCAATGTCCATACCAGGTTTTCCTGCACCCTCCCCCCGTCCCCACTTGGGCTGGTGTATTTCGCTGCTGTGTGGCAAAGACGTGGGCCCAAGGACTCAGAGCTGGCATCCACATCTGCGTGCTTGGGGCCCCCTGGGTGGTTGAAGCGGGGCTGCAGGTGCCCCCACTGTTTTTTTCTTCTGCTTTCTCAATTTCTTTTGCCACTTCTCCTGCCCTGGCCCAGCGTTCAGGGGTGTTCAGTTCTGCAGCCAGGGAGAAAGCTTCACCCCTTCCTCCTCGGACGGCTTTGAGGGGAAGCAAAGAAGCAAGTGCAGTGGGTACGCATGGCACCAAGAGATGATTGTGGAAGTCGTCTTTCTGGGTGGTCTTCCATGTCTGAGAATGCAGTCATGGCCTCAGGCCTAGGTCTGCTTCCCTGATCCGAAAGAGAACCTAGGAAGAGGGGAGGTCAGAGGAAACAGAGAGCGCTGAAGCGGGGGGTGCACAACCCCCTGCAAATTCTGTAAGCAGCTCCTGCAGGCCATTCACCCAAAAGTTTATTTCTTAAGAGCTCATTATGCAACAGGCACTGTTTCAGGGTTTTCCATCAACTTGTTCATTTCACACTCATAACAACATGAGGACGTTGAGTATAGTCAATATCCCCATTTTATAGATGAGCAAACTGAGGTTCTGGGAGGTTAAGTAACAGGCCCAAGGTCACACAATTTTGTCTTGGAACTGGGAGTTGGGCCCAGAAGCCCACTTAACCACTGTGCTAGACTGACAAACGGAGTCTGGAATGTTTTTGTTTTCATTTTAAGTGGTTTTTATTGTAGAGGAAACGATAACTTCTCAGTGTTCCCTACAATGATAAAATGAATAATGACTAACATGTAAATTCTTGGATATAACAGATCACACATATGAAGATATCCCCTGAGGCATGAACACCAGACTTTCAGTCCTCCTGACACACCTGACCCATGGGGGTGATCACAGAGTACAGTGTCAGTGCTAGTTCAGGTTGTCGGAAAGATGCAAAGGTGGCCAGTGAGCTGAACAGTCAGTGATGGGGATACGGGCTCTTGCTTCCAGTCAAAGACAAGCCCCAGTCCCAGCCCTGCTAGCAGCTCTGCCGGCAAGGGAAGGGGCGAGCCCTTGACTCATGTGTGGATACAGGCGTTAGGGCACATCCGCCCTCCCCCTGAACCTCTGTATACCACATCCCAACCCCCACTTCCCTGCCTCAGGAAATGACATCAGCCCCCACCCAGTCATTCAAGCCAGGAACTGGGAGTTGTTCTCAATTCCTCTCCTGTCATCCCATCTGTTGTATTTTAGTCACCATGCCCCAAATATGTTCCTAATCCCACCACTTATCTCTTCCACTGCCACCCCCAGGCCGAGCCACCCTGATGAGCACCACAGCCTTCCTGTCCGCCCCCTCCCCCGCCACCCCCACAGTCCTCTCATACAGCAGCCAGCATGACTGCATCACTGTGCAGAGATAAGTCATTCCTCAGCTTAAGCCCTTCCAGGGCTCCCCATTGTCCTCAGGACAAAGATAAAACCCTTCTTAGCATGACCTAATTCTTCGGAAAGTCATTCATTCATTCACTCCATAGCTTGTCTGATCATGAAATCGCGGCTTCACTATCTTCAAACCTGTGTGTTCAGTGTGTGCTCAGTTGCTCAGTCGTGTCTCACTCTTGGCAGCCCCGTGGACTGTAGCCCCCGTGGACTGAAGCCCGCCAGGCTGCTCTGTCCATGGGATTCTCCAGGCAAGAGTATGGGAGCGGGTTGCCATGCCCTCCTTCAGGGTGTCTTCCCAACTCAGGGATCAAACCCAAGTCTTGCATCTCCTGAATTGGCAAGGGGGATTCTTTACTACTAGTGCCACGTGGGAAGCCCATGTCCTTAGGCTGGCTTACATACATTTCATTTTTGCCATATCAGGCTCAAACTCCAATTATGTGCCCCAAAGAACTCCCCAAGAAGAGGCAGAAAGAAACCAGTAGCTTATGCGTCTGGAACCCTGGTTTCCAGTGCAATCCTCAGCCGGTGAATCTCCCACATAAACATCTTCAGATCTGATACCCTCTGTAGGGTGGAGATGTTCTTTTGTACATTATCTTACCACAGGAGACTATTTCTAGGGAGAAGAAACAATTTGACTCTGTCCTATCAACCCTTCTCCATAAAGCGGTCAGAGTAAACTTTTGTTTTTTCAAGATTTTATTTTTTATTCTCAGCTGCATTGTGCGGCATGTGAGATCTTAGTTTCTGGACCAGGGATTGAATCCATGCCTACTGCATTGGGAGCACAGAGTTTTAACCTCTGGATCACCAGGGAGGTCCTTAAGCTTTTTATACGTGAATACGGACATGTCACTCCCCAGCTTAAAACCTTCCAAGGTCTTTCCAAAGCACTTAGAATGAAATCCAAAGTCATGACTGGGATCCATGTGGCCCAGAACGACCCGATCGCTCCCCACTCCAACCTCATCTCCCTTCTCTTTGCTGCTCCAGCCACTATCATCTCTGCTGCACAAGCTGTCTCCAGCCTCTGGCCTTCATATCTGCTGTTCTTTCTGCCAGGAAGGCAGGGAAAACTCAGATCATTATGATCTTTCAGAACTTAGCTTGAATGCTGCCTTTTCATAGGCGCCTTCCAGGACTCACCAAATCTAAAGTAGCTCTTTATCGGGACTTCCCTGGCGACCCAGCAGTTAAGACTCAGTGCTTCCACGGCAGGGAGGATGGGTTCAATCCCTGGTCAGGGAACTAAGGTCCCCCATGCCTTGAAATGAGGCCAAAAAAATTAAAAAGTAGCTCCCTATCAACCCCTCTCCTAGCACGCTATTTAATGGTCTTCAGTGCATATAGGGCCATCTGAAATTGTCCTGACCAGTTCACTCTCTACCTCTCCCACTAGAATGTAAGCACCACGAGGGCAGGGACTCTGGCTTGTTCATTCTACCCCAGCACCTAGAACAGTGCCTGCTGCACGGTAGACCCTCAATAAATATTTGTTGGAGGAATAAATAAATGTGGTTTCAGGTGGTCTTATCTAACAAAGCCGTTTTCATTCAGTCATTCAAGAAAGCCTGGACTTCCCTGTGGTACAGTGGATAGGAATCTGCCTGCCAACGCAAGGAATACAGGTTCGATCCCTGGTCCAGGAAGATTCCACATGCTTTCGAACAACTAAGCCCATGTGCCACGACTTCTGCGCCCACATGCTGCAACTACTGAAGCCCGTGTGCCTAGAGCCTGTGCTCCATAGCAAGAGAAGTCATCGCAATGAGAAGCCCATGCACCACAATGAGAGGGTAGCCCGTGCTGGCCGCACCTAGAGAAAGCCCGAATGCAGCAATGAAGACCCAGTGCGAGCAAAAAATAAGGAAAGAAAAGAAAGGAGAAAAGAAAGCCTGGCAGAGACATCCTTGGTGTTTCAGTGGTTAGGACTCCACCCTTCCATTGTAGGGGGCCTGGGTTTGGTCCCAGGTGAGGGAACTAAGATCCCACAAGCCTGGTAATACTTAACTAAGAAGATGCATACTGTGTGAGCTATCTGCCCCCACAGAACCATGTCCTCCCTTCTCGGGCCTGCTCTGCACTCCAGGAGGCTGACATCTGTGGATGATCTCAACAAGCTTCCTTGTCCTCTAGCTTCTGGCTGTGCTCAGCCAGTGGGAAGCACCAGCAGAAGCTGGGAGAGTGGGAGGAGAGAAATGTAGGGGTATTCACTCCCAGCTCTGTCCCTGCGGTCCTTGTCTCACTAGTCACTGTGTGTTCCTCTTCTGAAGGCCACACTTCAGTCTGACTCCCCCAGGGCCTCTCACAGCTCCCTTTCCTTGCTCCTCTGTTGCCCGCCCCAGGGTGCTTCTCCATTCCTTATCTCTGTTCCCACACCTGTAAAATGTGCCTTCTTGAAATCTTTTTCAGTCATTCCTTTTGAGTGAGGCATGGTTTCTTGATAAACAAGAACCCTGGCTGATAGGCCCCTTGGCCCTGAAATTTTCCTCCTGGATGTCTATCCCTGGGAAATTCACACACAAGTCCATGAGCGGACATGAATAAGCATGCAGATATTCACTGCAGCACTGTCCACAGGGGCGGAAGGCAATCTGGGATCCCATCACTGGGGTTAGAAACAAGATGTGTGTCTACACTGCTAGGAGGATAGATCTTAAAAAACTGCTTAGGGACTTCCCTGGTGGTCCAGTGGCTAAGATTTCGAGCTCCCAATGCAGGGGGCCTGGTTTGATTCTCGGTCAGGGAACTAGATTCCACATGGTCACAATTAAGACTCAGTATATTCAAATAAGGCCTTCCTTTGTACTGAAGGTGGTAAAGAATCCACCTGCAACACAGGAGACCCTGTTTCGATCGCTGAGTCCAGAAGATCCCCTTGAGGAAGGCACGGCAATCCACTGCAGTATTCTTGCCTGGAGAATCCCATGGACAGAGAAGCCTGGCAGGGCTATAGTCCATAGCGTTGCAAAGTGTTGGACAGGACTGAAGCGACTGAGCTCGCATGCATGCACAGTCACATAAAGAAACAAAACAAAACAAAAAAATTGCTTAATGTCCATCAAGAGATGAAGAGATAAATCAAAAGCGGTCTACACATACCATGGAATACCAGGCCTTAAAAATGAAAGAAATTCTGACATGTGGTACAAAATGGATAAACCTGAGAACAATATGCTAATCCTATAAGCCCGTCACAGACAAATGCTGTATGTCTCCTCTTATATGAGATCTCCAGAGTAGTCAGATTCATAAAGACAGAGAGGGGAGTGGTGGTTGCCAGGGCCTGGGGGAGGGGAGCTGAGCAGTTAGTATTTAATGGGGACAGAGTTTCAGGGTGGGATGATGAAAAAGTTCTGGAAATGGATTGTGGTGATGGCTGCATAATATCATAAATTTCCTTTTTTCTTTTTTTAGCCACACCACAGAGTATGTGGGATCTCAGTTCCCCGACCAGGGATCAAACCCACACCCCCTGCAGTGAAAGCTCAGAGTCTTAACCACTGGACCACCAAGGGAAGTCCCTGTAAACATATTGATATTTAATGCCCCTGAAAAATGGGGACTTCTCTGTTGGTCCAGTGGCTAGGACTCCATACTCCCAGTTCAGGGGCCTGGGTTCAATCCCTGGTTGGGGAATTAGATCCCACATGCCAAAACTAGAAGTTCGAATTCTGAGACTAAAGACTCCGAGTGCTGTGACTGGGGATCCCGAGTACCTCAACTAAGGGTTCTATGTCCTACAATAAGACCTGGTGCAGCCAAATAAAAAAGAATTTTAAAAAATGATTAAAATGGTCTCACAGACATAGAAAACAGCCTATTATGGTTACCAAAGGGGAAGTAAGGAAGAATAAATTAGGAGTTTAGTATTAACAGATATACACTGTATACAAAATAGATAAACAACAAAGACCTACTGTACCACACATGGAGTAATTTGTTATAACCTATAACAGAAAAGAATATTTTAAAAGATATATATTATATATATGTATAACTGAATCACTTTGCTATACACCTGAAACACAACACTGTAAATCAACTATACTTCAACTTTTAAAAAACAATTAAAATGGTAAATTTTATGTTAGGTATAACTTTTTAAAAACACTGAAGAAAAGGATCATTCACACTCAGTTCTCAAAATCCAAAGCATTTGACCATATATTGCTTAAAGCTGTGCCACCCAATACAGTCTGTCTCTTATACACATCTAGATGTGTATAAGAGACAGGGGTAAGGGGTCAATCCCTGGTCAGGGAACTAAGATCCCACATGCTGCATGCAAAACAAGAAGAAGATATCTTGCACATTTACCNCTTCCTTGTCCTCTAGCTTCTGGCTGTGCTCAGCCAGTGGGAAGCACCAGCAGAAGCTGGGAGAGTGGGAGGAGAGAAATGTAGGGGTATTCACTCCCAGCTCTGTCCCTGCGGTCCTTGTCTCACTAGTCACTGTGTGTTCCTCTTCTGAAGGCCACACTTCAGTCTGACTCCCCCAGGGCCTCTCACAGCTCCCTTTCCTTGCTCCTCTGTTGCCCGCCCCAGGGTGCTTCTCCATTCCTTATCTCTGTTCCCACACCTGTAAAATGTGCCTTCTTGAAATCTTTTTCAGTCATTCCTTTTGAGTGAGGCATGGTTTCTTGATAAACAAGAACCCTGGCTGATAGGCCCCTTGGCCCTGAAATTTTCCTCCTGGATGTCTATCCCTGGGAAATTCACACACAAGTCCATGAGCGGACATGAATAAGCATGCAGATATTCACTGCAGCACTGTCCACAGGGGCGGAAGGCAATCTGGGATCCCATCACTGGGGTTAGAAACAAGATGTGTGTCTACACTGCTAGGAGGATAGATCTTAAAAAACTGCTTAGGGACTTCCCTGGTGGTCCAGTGGCTAAGATTTCGAGCTCCCAATGCAGGGGGCCTGGTTTGATTCTCGGTCAGGGAACTAGATTCCACATGGTCACAATTAAGACTCAGTATATTCAAATAAGGCCTTCCCTTGTACTGAAGGTGGTAAAGAATCCACCTGCAACACAGGAGACCCTGTTTCGATCGCTGAGTCCAGAAGATCCCCTTGAGGAAGGCACGGCAATCCACTGCAGTATTCTTGCCTGGAGAATCCCATGGACAGAGAAGCCTGGCAGGGCTATAGTCCATAGCGTTGCAAAGTGTTGGACAGGACTGAAGCGACTGAGCTCGCATGCATGCACAGTCACATAAAGAAACAAAACAAAACAAAAAAATTGCTTAATGTCCATCAAGAGATGAAGAGATAAATCAAAAGCGGTCTACACATACCATGGAATACCAGGCCTTAAAAATGAAAGAAATTCTGACATGTGGTACAAAATGGATAAACCTGAGAACAATATGCTAATCCTATAAGCCCGTCACAGACAAATGCTGTATGTCTCCTCTTATATGAGATCTCCAGAGTAGTCAGATTCATAAAGACAGAGAGGGGAGTGGTGGTTGCCAGGGCCTGGGGGAGGGGAGCTGAGCAGTTAGTATTTAATGGGGACAGAGTTTCAGGGTGGGATGATGAAAAAGTTCTGGAAATGGA
Organism: Neotragus pygmaeus; assembly: GCA_006410875.1. Taxonomy (NCBI): domain Eukaryota; kingdom Metazoa; phylum Chordata; class Mammalia; order Artiodactyla; family Bovidae; genus Neotragus; species Neotragus pygmaeus. Next base: position 764,846 of record SJYV01019135.1, read on the forward strand.
TTGTGGTGATGGCTGCATAATATCATAAATTTCCTTTTTTCTTTTTTTAGCCACACCACAGAGTATGTGGGATCTCAGTTCCCCGACCAGGGATCAAACCCACACCCCCTGCAGTGAAAGCTCAGAGTCTTAACCACTGGACCACCAAGGGAAGTCCCTGTAAACATATTGATATTTAATGCCCCTGAAAAATGGGGACTTCTCTGTTGGTCCAGTGGCTAGGACTCCATACTCCCAGTTCAGGGGCCTGGGTTCAATCCCTGGTTGGGGAATTAGATCCCACATGCCAAAACTAGAAGTTCGAATTCTGAGACTAAAGACTCCGAGTGCTGTGACTGGGGATCCCGAGTACCTCAACTAAGGGTTCTATGTCCTACAATAAGACCTGGTGCAGCCAAATAAAAAAGAATTTTAAAAAATGATTAAAATGGTCTCACAGACATAGAAAACAGCCTATTATGGTTACCAAAGGGGAAGTAAGGAAGAATAAATTAGGAGTTTAGTATTAACAGATATACACTGTATACAAAATAGATAAACAACAAAGACCTACTGTACCACACATGGAGTAATTTGTTATAACCTATAACAGAAAAGAATATTTTAAAAGATATATATTATATATATGTATAACTGAATCACTTTGCTATACACCTGAAACACAACACTGTAAATCAACTATACTTCAACTTTTAAAAAACAATTAAAATGGTAAATTTTATGTTAGGTATAACTTTTTAAAAACACTGAAGAAAAGGATCATTCACACTCAGTTCTCAAAATCCAAAGCATTTGACCATATATTGCTTAAAGCTGTGCCACCCAATACAGTGGCCACTATGGGTCTTAATTGAAATATGCTGTCAGTGTGAAATATACATAAGATTTCAAGAGCTTACTATTTTTAAAAAAATATTGTAAAACATCTCATTAATAATATTTTATAGTGATCACACATTGAAAATGACAGCATTTTGGAAGCATTGGATTAGTAAAATATATTACTAAAATTTCTGTAAAAAAAAAAGTGCCTGAAGAATTCCCTGGCGGTCCAGAGGTTAGGACTCTGAGTTTCCACTGCACGGAGCAGGGGTTCGATCCCTAGTTGGGAACTAAGATCCTGCAGCCATGACACAGCAAAAAAAAAAAAAAAAAGCCTAAAAAAGAAGAGCGCCTGGTAAAAAAGCAAACAATGACAGTGCTTAGTGAAGGTGGAAGAAAGCACTAGGAAACAGAATGAAAATGAAATGTTAAACAAAATATCAGTTACCATTGAAAACACATCCACATAAGACAATATATACTTTCTAGAACACATTAAATACATATGAGATGGGCTGAGCGGGAGGGGAGCTGGGAAGCAGATTGCAAATGGGCAATGGAGATAAAGAGGGAATACATAAAAGCAAGAAGCAAGCAAGCTTGTGTTGACAACGAAGCTCGTCGTGCCATGAGCTGAGAATCACTAATGGAACACTCTGTTCCTGAGGATCCAGAAAAAGAAAAAGAAAAAAACCCTCTCTTCTCTCTTGAAACAAAGGCATCTTAATTAAATCTGCCCTGGGAGGTAACCCAGAATCTCTGACCCCTCAAAATTACTTCCCTGTCAACAGAATCCTTACAAAATCGTTCACGGCAGTACCCCCAGGGTGAACGTCTCACCTGGCACACAATATAGACTCAGTGAGGGTCTGTTGACTGACTAATGACCAGATAACGTGAATGGAAGTTGAGGTCCCCTCAGCCCTCCCTGGGAGGCAAGATTAATGAAGCAAGAGCTTGATGGAGGCTGAGGACCTGATGCAACCCACAATGATGGTTCATTCGGATCACATGGTTTTTATTTTTAAGCTTAAACGATTTGCCAGCATTTGGAAAACAGATTCCGTGAACAAATCCGATGTCTTGGCATCTTTCAAGAATCAGAAGGTCTGTTAACAAGTTGTTCACTGGCCAGACAGAACTGAAGGGCAAATGTCCCCTACCCCTTCCTACACCCCCCTCACACATCCACATGAAGTGCTTGGCCCCCGCAGGCCTTCGAGTTTGACATCCTCGACCAAGGCCATTTCTCACTTTCGATCCAAAAGACCAAGAGCTGGTAAACTGTCACCAGGTCAGACATTTTCAAAGCAACCAAGACCAACAGGCTGCTTGCTTCAGCCTGGAGTTGAGGAAAGGTGTGCCTCAGTTCAGCTCAGTTCAGTCGCTCAGTCACGTCCAGTTCTTTGTGACCCCATGGACTGAAGCACGCAAGGCTTCCCTGTCCATCACCAACTCCAGGAGCCTGCTCAAACTCACATCCATCTAGTCGGTGATGCCATCCCACCATCTCATCCTCTGTCATCCCCTTCTCCTCCTATCTTCCATCTTTCCCAGCATCAGGGTCTTTTCCAATGAGTCAGTTTTTCGCATCACATGGCCAAAGTATTGGAGTTTCAGCTTCAGCACTAGTCCTTCCAATGAACATTCCGGACTGATTTCCTTTAGGATGGACTGGTTGATTCTCCTTGCAGTTCAAGGGACTCTCAAGAGTCTTCCCCAACACCACAGATCAAAAGCATCAATTTTTTGGCACTCAGCTTTCTTTATGGTCCAGTTCTCACATCCATACATGACTACTGGAAAAACCATAGCCTTGACTAGATAGAACTTTGTCAGCAAAGTAATGTCTCTGCTTTTTAATACGCTGTCTAGGTTGGTCATAGTTTTTCTTCCAAGGAGCAAGTGTCTTTTAATTTCATGGCAGCAGTCACCATCTGCAGTGATTTTGGAGCCTAAGAAAATGAAGTCTGTCACTGTTTCCATTGTTTCCCCGTCTATTTGACATGAAGTGATGGGACCAGATGCCATGATCTTAGTTATTTGAATGCTGAGTTTTAAGCCAGCTTTTTACTCTCCTCTTTCACTTTCATCAAGAGGCTCTTTAGTTCCTCTTTGCTTTCTATGTTGTCACCCTGCTTATCTGAGGTTATTGCTTTTTCTTCTGGCAATCCTGATTCCAGCTTGTGCTTCATCCAGTCTGGCATTTTGCATGATGTACTCTGCATATAAGTTAAATAAGTCTGGTGACAACATACAGCCTTGATGTACTACTTTCCCAGTTTGGAACCAGTCTATTGTTCCATGTCCAGTTCTAACTGATGCTTCTTGACCTACATACAGGTTCCTTAGGAGGTAGGTAAGGTGGGTATTCCCATCTCTTAAAGAGTTTTCAACATTTTGTTGTGATCCGCATAGTCAAAGGCTTTAGCATAGTCAATAAAGCAGAAGTAGATATTTTTCTGGAATTCTCTTGCTTTTTCTATGATCCAACAGATGTAGGCAATTTGATCTTTGGTTTCTCTGTCTTTTCTAAATCCAGCTTGAACATCTGGAAGTTCTCAGTTCAAGTTCTCTGTTGAAGCCTAGCTTGGAGAATTTTGAGTATTACTTTGCTAGTGTGTGAGATGAGTACAATTGTGCAGTAGTTTGAACATTTTTTGGCATTGACTTTCTTTGGAATTGGAATGAAAACTGACCTTTTCCAGTCCTGTGGCCACTGCTGAGTTTTCCAAATTTGCTGGCATATTGAGTGCAGCACTTTCACAGCATCATCTTTTACGATTTTAAATAGCTCAGCTGGAATTCTATAACCTCCACTGGCTTTGTTCATAGTGATGCTTCCTAAGGCCCACTTGACTGCACTTCACACAGGATGTCTGGCTCTAGGTGAGTGATCTCATCATCATGGTTATCTGGGTCGTGATGATCTTTTTTGTATAGTTCTTCTGTGTATTCTTACCACCTCTTCTTAATATTTTCTGCTTCTGTTAGGTCCATACGATTTCTGTCCTTTATTGTGTCCATCTTTGCAAGAAATGTTCCCTTGGTATCTCTAATTTTCTTGAAAAGATCTCTACTCTTTCCAATTCTGTTGTCTTCCTTTGTTTAAGAAATGGAAGAAACTAAGGTGTGCCTAGCTGTATTCAAACCTGGAGTCAGAAAAGGCACAGCTGGGGACTTCCCTGGTGGTTCAGTGGCTAAGACTCTGTGCTCCCAATGGCAGGGATCTGGGTTCAATCCTTGGTTGGGGAACTAGATCCCACCTGCCACAAGTAAGAGTTCACATCACACAACTAAGAGATCCCACATGTCACACCGAAGACCAAGAATCCTATGTGCTGCAACTGAGACCCGGCACAGCCAAATAAACAAACACTTTTAAAAAAAGAAGAAAAGGCATATCTCAGGCTCTTACCCAGAGGTTCCCCACATTCAATTGTCTGGGCATTCATTAAAAATCCAGATTTCTGGGCCTCATCCTAGAACCAGTGATTTGATTTCTGAGAATCTGAACTTTAACTATAATCTCACAGTCTACGGTTTGAGGTGCAGTAACCAAAGAAACTAGGAATGAACAAAGGTGCATGAAAACAAGGGGAATGTTCGAAGGAAACTATCTTACGTGTCCTAATGTTGGGAGACAGGGGACCCTCCAGAGTTGGAAGTAGAAGAGGTGATGATTTAGCCCCCGTAATCTCTAATTACTGCTATTGTTTTTCTTGTTGTTTAATATTAGTATTATTATCTGGTTATTGTATTCTATCACAGGGAGGCAGTAGAGTGTAGAACCTGGACTTCCTTGGGTTCCTGACTTCACTACTTACAATGTGTGTGACCTTGGGGGTACAGAACTTTACCCCCTGGAATTTATTTCCCCATCTGTGAGTCAAGGATAACAACAGTGTCTACCTCATAGGGTCACTGTGATGAGTCAATGAATTAATAATGTCAGGTGCTTACACTACTGCCTAGAAGATACCATAATCCACCGGCATGGCGTTTTCATATCAGCTGCTGGACCACCACCAGGAGAGCAGGGCCTCCCCTCTCACCCCAACTTCCTTTATCGATTATTTAGTGGCAACGTGGGGCAGCAAGTCAACTTACAGTTTCCTTATGATTGTCTTCTCCTCCTTGTTGCTGTTGGCATTGCTGCTCCTGGGAACAAGAGCCTCTTTCTCTCTTCTTCCTCCTGGGCCTTCTCTTGGTGGAATCAGACCACTGGGAAAAATGAGATAAATAAGTGGGTTGTTTTATTGCAGATCTCTTATCTGTGCATCTTTGAAAGTGAAGGTTCTTTTTTTTTTTTACAGTTTATTTATTTACATATTCATAATTATTATTATTATTAAACATATGGAATGCTTCATGAAATTGCATGTCACCCTTATGTCTCATCCTATTAGCAGGTGCCATACTAATCTTCTGTTTTGTTCCAACTGCAGTATACGTGCTGCCGAAGCGGGCACTGAAAGTGAAGTTTCTTTTTAATTATTATTATACTAATAATGCTATCACTGAAAGCTCTAGAATTAGACATCCTGACCCAGATCTCTGGAATCTTCCTTCCTCTTTTCCAATGTTGATACCTCTTCTTTCCTTCTCTTATCTAATTACCACGGCTGGTACTTCAAGCTTCTCTAATTTCTAGAAATATGATCATGTATAAATTCTCTAACTCAGGGCTCCCCAACCTTCGGGCCACCAACTGGTACCTCCTGTTGGATCAGCGGTGGAATTAGATTAGAAATAAAGTGGACAAAAGTGTAAAGCTCTTGAATCATCCTGAAACCATCCCCCACTACACCCTGGTCTGCAGAAAAACTGTCTTCCATGACACTGGTCCCTGATGCCAAAACAGTTGGGGACAGCAGCTTTAACTTAAGCCTTGATTTCCTAATTGGTAATAAAAGGATCATAAAAGTACCTGCCTTCCAGGATTGAGGGATTAAGAGATAATACATGGAATTCATTCATTTAACAAATATTATTAAGCTACATAGTCTACCAAGGTATATAGACATAGCAATGAACAAAACAGATAAAATATCTTCTCTCATGCAATTTATATTCCATTGAGAAGAAAACAGCCAATGAACAAATAAGTAAAAATGTAAAATTATATGGCAAGTCAGGTGGTACTAAGAGCTAGACTGATCTTAATCAATAAGATGCTGAGGTCAGGTGACCCAAAGAGGACCAGAGTATTTCCCTGGACTTGATGTACAGAACTTGGAAGAAGGCTGTTCTCTCTTACTTGTTCAACTGGGACTGCCAGCAGTCATGCTCCCTAAGATTCAGAAAAGGATTGTCTTTAACGCAAGATAAGGAGGCCAACAAAGAAAAAGAATCAAAGAAAGAATCAGCACTGGGGTCCCTGATTCCAACCCTGAGGTCTTAGATGCAGTTTTTTTCTTTATTTCTGAGAGCAATTCTAGGATCCTTCCCCGCTATGTGAACTGGCAAAATCTCCTTTTGTACTTTAGCTGGTTTGAATAGGATCTCTGTCACTTGCAACCAAAAGAAGCCCGACTGTGATGAAGCATTTCAATGTCCGACCCAGTAAGCTCATTAGATCCACTTAGGTATTTTATTGTGTGTACCAACTGGTAAATTTATCCCTATGCTACAGGCACAAACTCCCCCCTTACGACAGACTGAATTATGTCCTCCCAGAATTCATATGTTGAGACTTCCCTGATAGTTCAGTGGCTAAGACTCTGCGCTCCCAGTACAGGGGGCCTGGGTTCAATTCCTGGTCAGGGAACTAGATCTCACATGCTGCAACTGAGAGCTTGCATGCTACAACTAAAGGAATCCACATGCTGAAACTAAGACCCAACACAATCAAATAAAAACAATAAAAAAAATTTTTTAATTGTTTTTAAAGAATTTGTATGTTGAAGCCACAGTATTTGGAGATAGGGCCTTTGGAAGACAATTAGGTTTACATGAGGTTATGAGGGTGGGCCCTCATGATGGATTAGTGCCCTTTTAAAAGGAGATACAGCTTTCTCTCTTTCTCATTCTCCCCACCAGCTGAGGACACAGAAATATGGCAGCTGTCTACAAGCCAGAAAGAGCCCAAACCAACTCTACTGGCAGCTTGATCTAAAAATTACCTTTCCCCACTAGCTACAGCTACAATTACCTTTCCTCACTACCTACAGCTACAAAACACCCTAAAACTTAGTGACTGGGGACTAATAATGATGGGGGGGCTCCCTTGGCAGTAATCATGATGGGAGATGATGGGGGGCTCCCTTGGCAGTCCAGTGGTTAAGAGTCTGCCTTCGCACACAGGAGATGTGGGTTCAATCCCTGGTTGGGGAACTTGGATCCCACACATGACACAGGGTGTAGCCAAAAGTTAAAAAAAAAAAAAAGTGAAAACAAACAAAAACAATGATTTATGACTTCTCATGATGGCTCTATTTTTTTTTTTTCCTGGCTGCTCTGCACAGCTTGTAGGATATCAGTTCCCTAACCAGGGATTAAATCTAGGCCTTTGGCAGTGAGACTGTGAAATTCAAACCACCGAGACCGCCAAGGTTCCCAGATGGCTCTCTCTCTTATGGCTGATTTGGTGGTTCTCCTAACGGTCCCCTTTGGGGTTCTCAGGCGGCCGTGTGCAGTTGGTGGATCAGCTGGGGCTGTCACATGGGACCCCTCAATTCTTCTTCACATGACCTCTCCACGTGACTGCCTTGAGCTTCCTCGTAGCATGGCAGTCTCAAGGCAGCAGTCTAAGAGCACAAACATGGAAGCTGTTAAGCCTTTGAGAGTCTTAACCTTGGAAGCCAAACAGTATAACTTCCACCACATTCAACTGGCCCAAGAAAGTTATAGGGCCATCTAGACTCAAGAAAAGGGAAAACAGACTCTACTTGTACTCTGACGAGAAGAGTGGCAAAGTCTCACTGCAAAAGGCGTGCAGGATGGGAAGATGGGAAAAACTGTTGTGTCCATCTTTGGAAACAGTCTACCATAGCTGCCTTCAGTTGAAAACTATCCTTAGTATGAGCCTGGGCTTCCAAATTGATGCAGTTGCTAAGAGAACACCTCAGTTGACATGCTGGTTTCTCCAGAATATATAACACTAGAGAATAAACAGAATCCTGCTATCTGTCTATCAGCCTGCACCAGATGGGAAGTGCCCATCTGTTGTTCTCTGGGAATTCAAAACTGGAACCAACATGTGTTGCTTTATTCACTTGCAAGCTGCTTACGGCATTGGCAGTCTAGCAGTTCCTCTTTTTAATTAACTATGTCTGGAGCACTTATTAAATGAGATGAAGGCAGGTCTTTCCATTAACGTGGTTCCAACCTCAGAGGAAGGAAGACAATTAAATTCCTGTTGGCAGAATTCAGTCCTTTCGGATAAGGCTTTCTAAGGACATTTTTACTTTGCTGCTCTCTTAATGATGTCACATTGAATGAATTTAATGAATAATATCATTGGGGGACTTCCCTGGTAGTCTATTAGCTAAGACTACAGAGTTCCCAATGCAAGAGGCCTGGGATGGATCCCTGGTCAGGGAACTAGATCCCACAAACTGTGATTAAGAGTTTTCATGTTTTAATTAAAGATCCCTCGTGCTGCAAACCTGGCACAAAGTAAAAAAAAAAAAATTTGTTTGGTTTTGTTTCAGAGTACATCCTATACTTCTAAACTTTCCAAGTTTCAATGTGGTGTGATAATTAAAAGACCAGGCTCTGATGTCAGTCTGTCTGACATCACATCTCAAGGTTGCCACCACCAGCCCAGGGACTTTGAGCAGCTACTTGACCTCTCTGACCCTTAGATCATCTTGGGGATAATATTACCCTAACTCACAGGCTTGCTGTGAACACTAATTGAAATTATGCTTGGGATACACTAAGCAGAGTTCCTGGTAAATCTGTATACAGGTCAAGAAGCCACAGTTAGAACTGGACATGGAACAACAGACTGGTTCCAAATTGGGAGAGGAGTACATCAAGGCTGTATATGGTCATCCTGCTTATTTAACTTATGCAGAGTACATCATGTGAAATGCCAGGCTGGATGAAACACAAGCTGGAATCAAGATTGCCAGGAGGAATATCAATAACCTCAGATACACACAGATGACACCACCTTTATAGCAGAAAGTGAAGAGGGACTAAAAAGCCTGTTGATGAAAGGGAAAGAGTAGAGTAAAAAGCTGGCTTAAAATTCAACGTTCAAAAAAACTAAGATCATAGCATCCAGTCCCATCACTTCATGGCAAACAGATGGGGAAACAATGGAAACTTTATTTTCTTGGGCTCCAAAATCACTGCAGATGGTGACTGCAGCCATGAAATTAAAAGACGCTTGCTCCTTGGAAGAAAAGCTACAACCAACCTAGACAGCACATTAAAAAGCAGAAACATTACTTTACCGACAAAGGTCTGTATAGTCAAAGCTATGGTTTTTCCAGTAGTCATATATGGATGTGAGAATTGGACTATAAAGAAAGCTTAGCACCAACGAATTGATGCTTTTGAAATGTGGTGTTGGAGAAGACTCTTTCCCTTGGACTGTAAGGAGATCAAACCAGTCAATCCTAAAGGAAATCAGTCCGGAATATTCATTGGAAGGACTAGTGCTAAGCTGAAAACTCCAGTACTTTGGCCACCTGATGCAAAGAACTGACTCATTGGAAAAGACCCTGATGCTGGGAAAGATAGAAGGTAGGAGGAGAAGGGGATGACAGAGGATGAGGTGGTTCGATGGCACCACTGACTTGATGGACATGAGTTTGAGCAAGCTCCGGGAATTGGTGATGGACAGGGAAGTCTGGAGTGCTGCAGTCCATGGAGTTGCAAAGAGCCAGACATGACTGAGCGACTGAACTGAACTGAACTGAACAATATTAGTTGGCACGGGATGTCCCTGTGGTCCAGCAGTTAAGACTCCACACTTCAAATGCAGGGGATATGGGATTGAACCTGCAGAACTAAGATCCCGTGTGCTCTGCAGCACCACCAATACACCAAAAGGAAACAAATACTAGTTGACCGAGCCTGTGCTCTAGAGCCCACGAGCTACAACTACCAAGTCTGTGTGCTGCAACTACTGAAGCCTGTGCACCTAGAACCTGTGCTCTGCAACAAGAGTAGCCACCGCCAAGAGAAGCCCTCACACTGAAACAGTGGCCCCAGCTCATCGCAACTAAAGAAAGCCTGGGAAAAGCCACGGAGACTCGGCGCTGCCAAAAACAAAGGCATAAATAAGATAGAAACAAACAAATATTAGTAGGCAATACGTTTTTATTCTTGTGGTCTTTCCTTTGCCTGCCTCTAATGAAACCTGCTTTGTTTAACTGCGGGCTTCTCAGAATTATTCAACCACAGAGCTCCTTTATGCCGTGCCATGTGGCTTGTGGGATCTCAGTTCCCCAACCACAGACTGAACCTGGGCCATGGCCGTGAAAGCACCAGATCCTGACCACAGGACCACCAGGGGACTTCCTAGAGCTTCGTTTTCAAGAAATATCCATGTAAAGCAAAACATTTTGGGAAACATGGTATAGAGGGATACAGCAAAGTCCAAAACTGCTCTATCAACAACTTCCTTTATCTTGCCTTGCTTATCCTACAATTCCTCCTGTATACAATACTTATTATGATTTTTTTAACTTTTAATTTTTATATAATTTCAAACTTAGAGAAAAGGTATAATATTAGTGCAAAAACTTTCCTTATACTTTTTACCCCGATCCTTCAAATGCTTATCCATGTATTTATCTACCTACCTAGCCATGATCCATCTTTCCATCCACTGACCCATCCACCCCTGCAACTATCTACCTTCTCTCTGAACTCTTCTGAGAGTGAATTGGAGAAATCTTACCCCCTTACTCCTAAATACTTAAGTGGCTTTCCAAAGAACAAGGACTTTCTCTTATATAACCAAGTTGTTCCGTTATCAGAATCACCACATTGATCTTTTCAAATAGTGAATCAGACCTGGTTATTCCCTCGATTAAGGCACCCCAGAGTCTTCTTGTTACATTTGCTATAAAACTAGAGCTCCTTGGTGGGGGTGGGAGGAATTGGGAGATTGGGATTGACGCATATACATTATTGATACTATGTATACAATAGATTAAGCAATGAGAACCTATTGTATAGCTCAGGGAACTCTACTCAATGCTCTGTGGTGACCTAGATGGGAAGGGAAACCAAAAAGGAGGGGATATATGTATACAAATAGCTGATTCACTTTGCTGTACAGCAGAAATTGATATGACATTGTAAAGCAACTATGTGTTAGTCGCTCGCCCTCTAGGCTCCTCTGTTCATGGAATTCCCTAGGCAAGAATCCTGGAGTGGATTGCCATTACAACTATACACCAGTAAAAACAACAACAACAAAATGAAAAACCTAAAGCTCCCTTCTGTGGCCAACACGACCAGCTCCTGGTCTCTTCTGAACCACTGTATACCTCACAACCCAAGTTCCACCATGGTGGGTCCCCTAAATTGGCCAAATGGTTCCCACCCCAGGACCTCTGCACGTCCTGTTCTACTTTTGCCCAACCAAACTGTTGCTTGGTTGGCTGCTTCTTGTCATTCACCTCAGAGGGGTCTTCCCTGTCCACCCAATCTGACACAGGCCCCCCACCCCAGCACTCCAGTCTCCGACGAGTCACTTTCCTGCATTCTCTTCAGCATCCACCACCCTCATCCTGCGGGCTCACTGCAGGCTTCCTGGCTGAGTGCCTATCTTCCCGCTGGCCTAGCATGGACTTCCCATTTTGTTTCCTGCTCTATCCTCAGTGCCGGGAACAGTTTCCAGCATAGAGTGGGTCTCCAGTAAGTTGACTGAGTGAACATCAGAACAGATAGGTAACATATCAGGGAGTTCCAGACAGGATCTGGGTCTGCAGAGCAGGAGCCCTAGGGCAGCACAGCCCACCTCTTATAGCACTGCAGCTCTTCCTGCACGACCAGCAGCTGTGACTTGAGCTTGTTGCGCTCCTGAAGCACGTCCCTCAGCTCCTGCAGAGTAAAGCGCGGTCGGTTGGGATCTGTCAGGTCAACCACCATTTTGTCTGGTCCCAGGTTCACCTGTAAGAAAGGACATCGCTTGTACATTGTACCACACGAAGATGGGCTTTCCATCCCCGAAAGGAAAGTTCTCTTGTTCTGTTACTCCAGGGACCTGATGAGGTGAGGCACCAAGTTCTCTTGTTCTGTTACTCCAGGGACCTGATGAGGTGAGGCACCGCCTGCTGCCAAGTGTTTGGTTGATGGTAAAGAGTTCTGGGAATTCCCTGGCAGTCCGGTGGATAGGACTCTGTGCTTCTTTAGGACTTTGGACCCTGGGGTGATCCCTGGTTGGGGAACTAAGATCCTCTTTAAATTTTTTTTAAAGAAGAAGAAGAAGCAAGAGTTCTAAGTTCTATTCTCCAAGAAAGGAGCCAGGGCTCCTTGGAGAGGGGCTGAGTCTAGGGCTGGAGCAGGGGAAGTCCAAGTTTAGTCTGGAATATTCCATTGTGTAAGGGATGGAAACAGAGCAAAAGGACATAGGTCGAAGGTGCTCCTACTGGCCAAACTGAACAATCTGAGTAACAACATTAATAACAAGAATGGATAATAAGCCATCAAATAAAAAGAGGATGATTCAGGAATCTATAATTTTTTAATTTAATTAACTAAATAATGGAGATCCAATAGCTAATTTTATATGTCAACTTACTGGGCTAAGGAGTACCCAGATAGTTGGTTAGCCCATTATTTTGAGGTGTCTGTGAACGTGTGTTTTGGAAGAGATCAGCATTTGATTTGGTGGTCTAAGTACAGCAGAGGTATCTCCCCAGTGTGGGTGGGCATAATTAAGGGCCCGAATAGAACAAAAAATTGGAGAGAGGGTGAATTCACTCCCTGCTTGAGCTGGGACATCCTTCTTCTCCTGCCCTTGAGCACTGTACATCAGTGCTCCTGGTTCTTGGGATTTCGAACTGTCCCAAACCAGGACTTTTACCATCAGCCCCTGAGACAAGCCTTCCAACTTGGACTGAATTACACCAGCTTTTTTGGTTTTACAGCTTGCAGACATTGATTGTGGAACTTCTCAGCCTCCATAACCACCTGAGCTGATTTCCATTCTCATCTACATCTATAGCTACATCTATATCTCCTATTGTTCTATTTCTCTGACTAACACACTGGGAAGGAAGGGAATCTGTACTTTACAGCAGAATGCCAATTAATATTTATTTATTTATTTGACTGCACCAGATCTTAGGTGAGGCACAGGGGATCTTTGATCTTTCCTGTATCATGCAGGATCTTATAATTGTGTCATGTGAACTCAGTTGCAGCAAGTGAGCTAAGAGTTGCAGCATGCGGGATCCCTTCCCTGGCCAGGGATCAAACCCCAGACACCTGCATTAGGAGCACAGAGTCAACCACTGGACCACCAAGGAGATCCCTGGAATGCCAATTAATGTGTAGAAGATGATAAGAGTTAGAAAATCCTTTTGCAACCAATTTAGTAGTAATTGACTCAGGCAAGACTAATGAATGGATCTAAAACCATTGGGTGAAAATTTGTCAGAGAACAGGATATTTTACACAGTTTCAAAGCATTTCCCCATAGGCTACTTGCGCATTACCAAGGACATAAAAGCACCCTTCCAGTGCAGAAATTTTGTAGACAGCACCTTAACCAAGGGTTAGAAGTTAACATCACCAAACATCACCAATAACGACAAACTGAATCAGGCACCTTCTGATCCAAGACACTAAGAAGGATATAGCATCACTTGAGTGATAACCCTGCTAAACATGTATTACTTGTTTAAACATGAATCTAACTGTGAGGAGACACCAGAACAAGCTCAAGTTGAAGAACATTCTATAGACACTGATACACAATATATTCAAAAATGTCAATGTCATGAAAGAGAAGGAAAAGCTCAGGAACTGCTCCAGACTAAAGGTGACTGAAGAGAGGTGTCCTACTTCCGTGGTGGTCCAGTGGTTAAGACTCCGAGCTCCCACTACAGGGGGCAAGGGTTCGATCCCTGTTTGGGGAATTTAAGATTCCTCATGCTTAGAGGTGCAGCCAAAAAAAAAAAAAAAGAGAGAGAGAGAGATTTCCTAAAGATACTGTACAACTCTACACTAGATTATATATCAGAAAAAAATGCTATAAAGGTCATTATTATGAATTTTGAATAGGGATGGCATTTAGATCTTAGTATTCTACCAACTTTCCCCCCTGAATTTGATCATTTATTGTGGTTATGTAACAGTATGTCTAGGAGATACACACTGAAGTATTTAGTATTTAGGGTGAAAGATCCTAATCTTTTACTAACTCTGCAGCTAACATAATGTCTGCTCAAATAGCTGGGCAGACTTTGAATGAGTAAATAATGTGTATATACATATGTGTATATGGGTGTCTATAAATACTTCAGTCTGTATATCTTTTTTTTTTTTGGCTGGACTATGAGACATGCAGGATCTTAGTTTCCCTACCAGGGACTGAACCCACACCCCAGGCAACAGAAGCAAGGACGTTTCAGTGTCTATTTCTGTTCTTTTAAAAATAATTTTATTTATTTTTGGCTGTGCTTGTCTTTGTTGCTCTGCATGGGCCTTCTCTAGTGTTGGCAAGTGGGAGCTACTCCCTAGCTGCAGTGCTCCAGCTTCTCACTGCGGTGGCTTTTCTTGTGAAGCACGGGCTGTAGGCTTCAGTAGTTGTGGTGCGTGGGCTTAGCTGCCCCGCAGCATGTGGAATCTTCCCAGACCAGGGGTCAAACCCACATCCCCTGCATTAGCAGGCAGACCCAACCACTGGACCACCAGGGAAGTCCCCAGTGTGTATTTCTTAAGACATACTACACGCACACACAAACACACATATACACACCTGAATACAACAACTGAATCAGGGTGAAAGGAATACAAGCGTTCATTGTACTTGTCTTGCAATTCTTCCATAGGTTTGACATTGTTTCAAACTGAAGTTAAAATGAAGCAAATATTTGAAAACAACCTAAATGTCCACTAGCAGAAGTCTAGTTAAATAAATAGAGGCACAACCACACTCGGGAATATTCTACAGGTGATAAAGAGAATAAGGCACCCCACAAAGAGAACGGTGGTGGTGCCCACATTCCTCCTCTTGGACTGACAGATATCAGTGGTGTTTGAGAAAACACTGTGTTGTAAAAGCTGTGGGGAAACTGGCTCCTTCACTGACTGCAAAGGAAGCCAATCACTTTATTCCCTTTAGAGTGCAATGTGGCAATAGTTCCTGGTGGCACTGGGCTTCTCTGGTGGCTCAGATGGTAAAGAATCCACCTGCAATGTGGGAGACCCAGGTTCGATCTCTGGGTCAGGAAGATCCCCTGGAGAAGGGAATGGCAACCCACTCCAATATTCTTGCCTGGAGAATCCCATGGACAGCTGAAGTGACTTAGCATGTATACACATTAAAATGTCAAATGCCTTTCCTTTGACCAGTGAGTCCACTTCCTCTACATACTCAGGGGCCAACTGGTACAGATCAGAGTAACTCACTGAGGCTCAGGCTCAGAGCAAATGATTGGAAAACAAAGGTCTTTTGATAGGAAACTGGTTAAAGCAGAGATTCTTAACATATTTGTATTCTACAAACCTTTTTTGGCAGTCTGGTAAAGCCCATGTGGATTCCATCTCAGAATAATGATCTTAAATGTATAAAACAAAGGCATAGGATTACAAGGAAGCCAACTAAGATAACATACACTCATCAAAATCTAAAAATAAAATATGTGATCCAGAGACCTGCTCCTTCATTAAACACAATGTAGCTACAGGTCCAATAAGATACAGAACAAAAACAAAGTTTTGAGATATGTACTACATTGTAATGGGATATGAAAACACCTGTGATTTTCATTGATGATTGTCACAGGTACTACTGATAATATTACTGTGGTTTGTTTTCTACATTCATGATTTTTTAAATTTATTTTTAATCAAAGGCTAATTGCTTTACAGTATTGTGTTGATTTCTACCAAACATCATGAATGCACTCATGATTGAATAATACATTTCATCTGGAGGCTGNTAATATTACTGTGGTTTGTTTTCTACATTCATGATTTTTTAAATTTATTTTTAATCAAAGGCTAATTGCTTTACAGTATTGTGTTGATTTCTACCAAACATCATGAATGCACTCATGATTGAATAATACATTTCATCTGGAGGCTGGTGAAAATAAAAATATAATTTCTTCCCATGCAAGTTCATGGATCTCATGGATTAGACTCATAATCTTGGGGAACAGGAGCGGGAGCAGGGTTCCAAAATCTCCAAGCTGAGAACCCTCAGGTTGAACAATTGATATTACTGTCCAATGGAAGTTTCCAAAGGCCATTAAAAGATGAGGAAGTAGAGGTTTTGTTGGTGATCCAGTGGCTAAGACTGAGCTCCCAATGCAGGGGACCCGGGTTTGATCTCTGGTCAGGGATCTAGACCCCACAGGCCACAACTAAAAATCCTACATGTGACTAAGACCTGGTGCAGCCAATAAATAAATAAATACATTTTTTTTAAAAAGATAAGGAAGCTCTTTATATTCTGATTTAGTACCACTTTCATGCCATATTAAGTGAAAATAAGCAAGGGGCAGAACAGGGAATATATTATCATACTATCTGCGTGAATAACAGAAAACTATTCATATCTGCTTGTGTTTGCATGAAGTATCTCTGGATACTTTAAGAAACTGATTGCTTAAATTTTTTCCAAGGAGAGGATGTGACAGCTTTTCCAAGGCAAATACTTTTGTAACTTTTGAATTTAAATTTTAAAAAAACAAAGGAAAAAAAACCTCACACCTATTGGGATGGCTACTGTAATCAAACAAACAAAATATAAAATAACAAGTGTTGGCAGGACTTCCCTGATGGTCCAGTAGTTAAGACTCTGTGCTTTCACTGCAGGGGACATGGGTTGATCCCTTTGTGGCTCAGATGGTAAAGTATCCACCTGCAGTGCTGGATACCTGGGTTCGATCCCTGGATTGGGAAGATCCCCTGGAGAAGGGAAAGGCTACCTACTCCAGTATTCTGGTCTGGAGAATTTCATGGACTGTATAGTCCACGGGGTGAAAAAGAGTCGGACACAACTCAGTGACTTCTACTTCACTTGACTTCACAACGAATATCCCACATGGCATATGGTGTGGCCAAAAAAAAAAAAAAGAAAAGAAAAAACAAACAAGCTTTGGTAAGAATTTGGGAAAACTGAAATTCTTGGGCACAGCTGATAGAATGTAAAATGGTGAAGTCACTATGAAAAACTGAATGGCTGATCCTTTAGAAATTAACAACAGAAGTATCACATGATACAGCAATTGGGTATATATATTTGGGTATATATAACCAGGTTCTTGAAGACTGATTTATAGATCCATGTTCAGAGAAACAATATTTATACAGAGCATGAGGTGGAAGCAACCCACGTGTCCATTGACAGATGGATAGACAAACTGGTGAATCCCTACAATGGAATATTATACAGCCTTAAAAAGGAAGGAAATTCTGACACACGCGACAACATGGAGGAACCCTGGGGCATGAAGTGAAATTATAAGTCAGTGGCAAAGGAACAAAAATCATCTGATTCTACTTATATTAAGTACCTAGAATAGGTAAATTCATATAGACAGAAAGGAGAACAGAATTACCAGAGGCTCGGGGGAGAAGGGAAATTTGGAGTTAGTGGTTAGCAGGCACCGAATTTCAGTTTTGCAAGATGGGCATTTTGGAGAGGATGGTGATGTTGCATAATAGTGTGAATTGACTTAATGCCACTGAACTCTGTTCTGAAAAATGATTAAGATGGTAAATTTCACCTCTGCTTTACCACAGCTAAAAATAGCAATTAAAAAAACAAGAAGAAAAAAGATAAGGGCATATTTTTATAAACTGTCTAGCAGCATTATATATTCATTCTCTCTGCCTTTTCCCCCACGCTCGTTTGGGAGGAAAATGTGCTATCTCATCTGGGGCTAATGAAGCTTGTCTGCTAGCCCCAGGCAGGAAATGGCCTGGGCCCTGTGCAAACCGCACTGTTCATGATCCACTGTGGGTCTATCTTTGTGCCTGGAGTTGGAGATGACAGGAAACAAGCTCAAAATGTGAGCTGAGGGATCTTGGGCAAGTCATTTAACTGCTCTTGAATCTCAAAAGTCAGGCTACTAATGATATTCAACCATTTCGTATGACAGATCCTAAATAAGAACCTTATCTACAAATAGAATTGTCACCATGACTAATGAGTAGGTGAAGTAACAGTGTACCAACAAAGCTGCCAGAAATCTTCACTCTTCCCTGTGAATTTCAGCCACCCTGATCCTGTTGTCCTTTCTTGGCACACTCCTTGGTCTGTAATCCTGTGGGCTGGTTTTGAAGGTCTGTGTGTCTTGCTTCTCCCACTAGTTGTGAGGTTCCATGAAGGCAGGGAGCTTGTCTAATTTAGCTCCATAGCTCCAGGGCCCTCACAGTGTAGTCACTCACCAAATGTTACCACAAGTAAAGTTACAGGTCTGTACTTCAGTACTGTGTGGTTAAGACTAGCATCTCTGAGGACTTCCCTGATGGCTCG
Source organism: Neotragus pygmaeus (assembly GCA_006410875.1). NCBI lineage: Eukaryota > Metazoa > Chordata > Mammalia > Artiodactyla > Bovidae > Neotragus > Neotragus pygmaeus. The sequence goes on from SJYV01019135.1 coordinate 783,297, forward strand.
GTAGACAAGAATCTACCTGCCAATGCAGGAGACATGGGTTTGATCCCTGGTCTGAGAAGATTCCAGATGTCCTGGGTCAACTAAGCTTGTGCTCCACAATGGGAGAAGCCGCCACAATGAGAAACCTGTGCACCGCCGCAACTAAAGAGTAGTCCCTGCTCGCTGCAAATAGAGAAAGCCCTCAAGAAGCAATGAAGACCCAGCACAGCCAAAAAAAAGAAAAACAGACTAGCATCTCTGAACTAAATTCCTGCCTCCACCTCTTACTTGCTACAAGTCCTTGGCAGATTACTTAATTGTTCTATGTCTCTGCTTCTATAAAATAGGAATAATAATAGTGTGAGGATTAAATGAGATAATTCACTTGAGGAAGTTTTTTTTTTAAACTGTAACTGGAGACCTACTAGAGAGTTGTGATATTAATTTAGTGAGTAGCAAAATAATTTAAAAATTCATAAAAAAGAATAGGAAAGTATGACTACATAGACTATATATCATGTTTAGTAAGGTGAGTTAGGATAAATTGTTTCTTGAAACTTTTTGTTTCATCAGTTCTGAATATTGATGCAAAATGTAATTTTGTAAAATGGGAGTATAACATATATACAGAAATATGCCCCAATCTTGAATTTATAGCTTGATGATTTTTACCATATGTGTATACCCAAGTAACCACACCCAGATTAGTTCCCTATATATTTCCTTTCTGTTCTCTCCCACTGTCCCATCCCGGGATTACTATCAACCTGTCTTCTATAAGTAAAGATGGGACGTTCCTGGTGGTCCAGTGGTTAAGACTCCACACTACTAATATAGGGAGCTTGGGTTTGATCCCTAGTTGAGGAACTAAGAATCCACATGCCACTTGGTGCAGTCAAAAAATTTATATATATACAAAGATTACTTTGCCTATTCTTGAATTCTATGTATAGGAGGCTCTCTTTTGTACCTGGCTTCTACCTCTCAATGTAATATCTGTGAGATTCATCCATATAGTTGTGTGTTTCAGTACCTTCTCATTGTTATGTAGTATTCCATACCACAAGTTAAAAAAATCCATTCCTCTATTCCATCTGGATTCCCAGTTTGACACAATTATGAATAAAACTGCCCTGGATATTCTTGTACATATTTTTCTGTGGTCATAAGCAGTAATTTCTCTATAGTTAAAATGTATGTCTTACCCCAGGTCAAAGATTCTCAAATCGTGAAACCTGGACCGAGAGCACCTGTATCATCTTGGAACCTCTGAAAAGTTGTAGATTCTAGGTCCCACTGCAGACCTACTGAGTCGGAAATTCTGGGACTGGGGCCAGCCAATCTGTGTTTTAATCACTCAGGGTGATTTTGATGCCTGCTAAAAGCTTGAAATGCCTGCTTCCCTGGTGGCTCAGATGGTACTGAATCTGCCTGCAATGCAGGAGGCCCAGGTTCTATCCCTGGGTGGGGAAGATTCCCTGGAGAAGGAAATGGCAACCCACTCCAGTATTCTTGCCTGGAGAATCCCATGGACAGAGGAGCCTGGCGGGCTACAGTCCATGCGGTCACAAAGAGTTGGTCATGACTGAGCGAGTAACACAGTAAAGCTTGAGAACCAGTGCTCAAGGTCTCCATCAACCTGTCTTCTGCAAATAAAGATGGACTTCCCCGGTGGGTCCAGTGGTTAAGACTGTGCCCTTCCCTCTTCCAGCAGGAAGCCTCTGCTTTAGAACATACTCAGTGCATGGCCCAGCACCTAGTAAGTGCTCAGTTAATGTTACCTATCATAAAGCTTCTGGGCTTCCCAGGTGGAGCAGTGGTGAAGAATCCACCTGCCAATGCAGGTGACATAACAGATTCAGGTTCCATGCCTGGATCGGGAAGATTCCNGCCCAGCACCTAGTAAGTGCTCAGTTAATGTTACCTATCATAAAGCTTCTGGGCTTCCCAGGTGGAGCAGTGGTGAAGAATCCACCTGCCAATGCAGGTGACATAACAGATTCAGGTTCCATGCCTGGATCGGGAAGATTCCCTGGAGGAGGGCATGGCAACCCACTCCAGGATTCTTGCCTGGAAAATCCCATGGACAGAGGAGCCTGGCGGGCTACAGTCCATGGGGCCGAAAAGGGTCGGACAAGACTGAGCAACTGAGCACACAGAGCACTTCTAAACTGAGGACTTGATACTCGTGGGGATTTGTTTTGAGGGGCTTGGATGTTCAAGAGAGGTAAGCGGCCCCCCTCCCACTGGGCGCTCCCAGCACCCCGCCCCCGGGGCGAGTCCCCGCTCTCCCGCACTCACCTCCGGGCCGGCGGCCGAGCCCTCTCTCCGCAGCCCCTCCACCTCCTTCCTGAGGCTGTCCCGCTCCAATCTTAGCTCCTCCACCGTCAGGTTACCTTCATTCACCAGCGCCTCCAGCATCTCCAGGACGCGGACGATCTTGAACTGCAGCTGTGTCACCCGGGGGTCACTGCCCAGGGCCATCAGCTCCCGGCCCATCACGTAGGAGATGTCATATACGTCCTCAGCGGTCAGCTGTAAGGGGCTCTTGCCCAGAGCCCCCTCGGGTCCCGCCTCGTCCTCCTCCTCCTCCTCTTCTTCCTCTCTCAAAGGGGGCTCCTCCATGGCGGCCCAGACCCCCACAGCCTCCGGAGCTGCTTTCTCGGAGTCTGCGATCGTTCAACTTCCTCCCGGCACAGAAAACTTTCCGCTGGGCCGAGGACCCTGCCGGGCCCGGGGGCGGGGGATGTGGCCCAGAAGCGGCCAATCAGCGCCGCCGAGGGGCGGGCCCGGGAGGTGGGGGCGTCTGTGGAGGCCAAGCCGCGCGGCTCGCGGGCCAGTGATCCCGGTGCACTGTCCACCCCGAAGCCCGTGCAGGATACGGTTCGGGGCACGAAAGGACTAGAGGAAGAGAGGGGAGGGGAGAAGAGGAACTGAGAGGTTAAAGGGTGACTGTGATCGCTCCCAGCCCGGGAGCGGCTGCAGACCCGGGGAAGGGTAACGCCCCCCCAGCTCCGCCCCTTGGTAACGGCGACCGCGGAAGCCGGGTTTCCACGGAGACGGGGGCGGGGTTTCCACCGCAGCCTAGGAAAGAGGCTAAAAAAAACACAGCTTTTCCCTTGCTGCACTCGGGCCTTCCAGCCATAGAATTTGCATGGTATGTGGAAGCAGATCCGGTCTCTGAGAGTATTTTCTGCAGCAAAGCGGGAAAACAGCAGTAGGTGGCAGCTCCAGCAAGTCCGGAGATCTGGACTGCGTAGAGCTTTCAGGCCCATTGTCACCCGAACCTGCAGCACCTGACCCTTAGTCAACGAGATTTGCCTGCGCTGTGCACCTGGTCCTCTTCTGGGATCCTCCACTTGTCCAGCGTGTGGCCTTGGAGAGTTACTTAACTCCTCCGAACCTCACTTTCAGTTCCGTTCAGTCGCTCAGTCCTATCTGNTAGCCTTTCCCCTGCTTCATTCTGTACTCCAAGGCCAAATTTGCCTGTTACTCCAAGTGTTTCTTGACTTCCTACTTTTGCATTCCAGTCCCCTATAATGAAAAGGACAACTTTTTTGGGTATTTAGTTCTAGAAGGTCTTGTAGGCCTTCATAGAACCATTCAGCTTCAGCTTTTTCAGCATTACTGGTCGGGGCATAGATTTGGATTACCGTGATATTAACAGTAATGAACAGAGATCAGTCTGTCATTTTTGAGATTGTATCCGAGTACTGCATCTCGGACTCTTGTTGACTATGNTGTAGGCCTTCATAGAACCATTCAGCTTCAGCTTTTTCAGCATTACTGGTCGGGGCATAGATTTGGATTACCGTGATATTAACAGTAATGAACAGAGATCAGTCTGTCATTTTTGAGATTGTATCCGAGTACTGCATCTCGGACTCTTGTTGACTATGATGGCAACTCCATTTCTTCTAAGGGATTCCTGCCCACAGTAGTAGATATAATGGTCATCTGAGTTCATTTCACCCATTCCAGTCCATCTTAGTTCGCTGATTCCTAAAATGTCGACGTTCACTCTTGCCATCTCCTGTTTGACCACTTCCAGTTTGCCTTGATTCATGGACCTAACATTTCAGGTTCCTGTCCTCTTTACAGCAATATTGCTCTTTACAGCATTGGACTTTATTTCTGTCACCAGTCACATCCACAACTGGTTGTTGTTTTTGGTTTAGCTCTGTCTCTTCATCCTTTCTGGAGTTATTTCTCCACTGATCTCCAGTAGCATATTGGGTACCTACCGACCTAGGGAGCTCATCTTCCAGTGTCCTATCTTTTTGCCTTTTCATACTACTCATTGGGTTCTCAAGGCAAGAATACTGAAGTGGTTTGCTATTCCCTTCTCCAGTGGACCACTTTTTGTCAGATGGAATGGAATCATTTTGTCAGATACAATGGAATATTATTCATTCATAAAAAGGAATGGGGAAATAGAATAGATAGTCCAGAAAGGAACCCTTGCATATATGATCAAATCATTTTCAACCAGGGTGCCAAGAACATTCATTGGGGAAAGGACAGTCTTTTCAACAAATGGTATTGGCAAAATAGGATATCCACATGCAAAAGTGTGAAGTATCTTCCCTTACACCCTATACAAAAATTAACTCAAAATGGATCAAAGACCTAACCTATAAAACTCTAAGAAGAAAACATAGTGAAAAAGCTTTATGTCAAAGGATTTGGCAATGATTTCTCAGAAGACACAGGCAACAAAAGAAAATAGATAAATTGGATTACATTGAGGAAATAAAATTCACATTTTAAGGTGGGACAAGAAAATGTAAACACAAAATCTCTCTCTGTCCATTTGGGCCTCCTTCTCTTCCTTCCCTCATATGCAATGTGTATTTGCATTATACATTAACCAGACCTCCTCAAAGGTGCGAACGCCTGCTTGACTGCAAAGATCAGGTTTTTTTTTTCCTTTCTTCTGATGCTAGCAATGTAACTTTTCTGTGTGTGTTTTTGGCCTGACCGCGTGGCATGCAGAATTTTAGTTCTCCAACCAGGGATCGAATCCTGTTCCCTTGCCGTGGAATCAAAGAGTCCCAACCACTGGACAACAGGGAATTCCAGTAACTTCTTGAAAGACTGGCATTCCTTTCTCTGGCAGTCCAGTGGTTAAGACTTGTGCTTGCTGCTGCTGCTGCTAAGTCGCTTCAGTCGTGTCCGACTCTATGCGACCCCATAGACAGCAGCCCACCAGGCTCCCCCATCCCTGGGATTCTCAAGGCAAGAATACTGGAGTGGGTTGCCCTTTCCTTCTCCAATGCATGAAACTGAAGAGTAAAANCAGTCGTGTCCGACTCTATGCGACCCCATAGACAGCAGCCCACCAGGCTCCCCCATCCCTGGGATTCTCAAGGCAAGAATACTGGAGTGGGTTGCCCTTTCCTTCTCCAATGCATGAAACTGAAGAGTAAAAGTGAAGTCGCTCAGTCGTGTCCGACTCTTAGCGATCCCATGGATCCCAGGCTCATGCGTCCATGGGATTTTCCAGGCAACAGTGCTGGAGTGGGGTGCCATTGCCTTACACTGAGGTAAATTGGAGTTCATTTCCTAGTTGGGGAACTAAGATTCTACAGGAATAGGTCCCCCGAACCCTGACCCTGGGCCAAATAGCATTTTTTGCAAACTCTGTAGGGCTGTAGGGAGTCATGGTGACTTGCTGCCTGCATACTTGGACTAGATATCTTTTTACTATGTCATTTTGATGTAAGATTCTTTGTCCCCCAAATGTGTATAATGTGCCTTCTAATGGGCAGAACAGTTCTCAGGACTTCCAACAGTCTGTCTCTTGGGTTATAATTCTTAGTTTGATTTGAATAAAATTCTTTTTTCTTCTTAACTTGATTGTTAATTGAATTTTTATTGCCAACATCAACATTTAAAACTTGTGCATCCAAGATTACAATTAGAGACTTCCTTGGTGCTCTGGTGGCTGAGACTCCATGCTCCCAATGCAGGGGACTCAGGTCTGATCTCTGGTCAAGGAACCAAATCCCACATGCCACAGCTAAAAAAAGAAAAGAAAAATATCCCACATTCCCCAGTGAAGATCGAAGATCCCGAGGATCTCAACTAAAACCAGGCACAGCCAAATAAATAAATAAACAGTTTTTAAAAATCTGTGCAGAGCCTGGATGAGAGGGGAATTTGGGAGAGAATAGATACATGTAAATATATGGCTGGGTCACCTTGCTGTGCTCCAGAAACTATTGCAACATTGTTAATCAGCTACTGTTGCTGTTTAGTTGCTAAGTCTGTCTGACTCTTTTGTGACTCCATAGACTCCTCTGTCCTGCCAGGCTCCTCTGTCCATGGGATTTCTCAAGCAAGAATACTGGAGTGGGTTGCCATTTCCTTCTCCAGGGGATTTTCCCAAGAGATTGCACCTGCATCTCCTGCATTGGCAGACAATTCTTTACCGCTGAGTCACCAGAGAAGCCATACTCCAATATAAACTTAAAGGTTTATACTAAAAAAAAAAAATCTGCTGAAGACAGTTAACATAGCAGGTCCAAGAATGCTATCATTTGAAAATACTTCTTGCAAGGTTGGCCTTGGGTAGGATCTGGGAACTTGAATTTGTGTAGGGTTCCCACCACCCCAACTGATAAGAATGCCTTAACCGTATGTGCAAACAAAATATGGCTTATGGTGAATGTGCTAGGCAGGCGGTACCTGCAGGACCAGGTACAAGAAAAACGTTTGGCACAGAGTCTCTGATGCTTCCTTCATAGACAATATTTCACGCATGTCACAACTCATTACTTGGAAATTATTCTAAGTCAAAAAGCCAGTCACAAAAGACCTTGTGCTGTCTGATTCCATTTACATGAAATGTCCAGAATAGGCAAATCCATAGAGACAGAAAGTAGATGAGTGATTGCCTAAGGCTGGAGAGGTATGGGGTTTCTTTCTAGGGTGATGACTCTGTGCACAGATTAAAGATCACTGAATTTCACAATTTGGGAAAATTATATGGTATGTAAATAACATTTTGTTGAAGCTGCTATGAAAAAATTTAAAAATAATGGGCAAAGGACTTGAGTAGACATTTCTCCAAAGATAGAGAAGCAGCCAATAAGCACAGGAAAAGATGCTCATTATGGCTAATCACTAATTTCATTACAACCACAATGAGGTAATCTCCTCATAGCCATTAGGTTGGCAATTTTTTTTTTTTTTAAGGTAGAAATTAACAAGTGTTGGCAAGGATGGGGTAGAGACTGGTACTCTTGTGCATTGTTGGTGGGAATGTAAAATGTCATAGCGTCTATGGGAAACAATATGGTTGTTCCTCAAAAAATAAAAAATGGAATTATCGTATGATCCAGCAATTCTGGGTACATATCCAGAAGAATTGAAAGCAGCATTTCCAAGGGATATTTGCACACCCATGGTCCCAGCAGCATTATTCACAATAGCTGAAAGGTGGAAGTAACCCAAATGTCCATCCACAGATGAATGGATCAACAAAATGTATACACACACAATGAAATATTAATCAACCTTAAAAAGGAAGGAAATTCTGACACATGCCACAACCTCGATGAACCTTGAGAACTTTATGCTGAGTGAAATAAGCCAGTCACCAAAATATCAATCCTATATGATTTCATCTACATGAGATATCTTGTGTACAAACTCATAGACAGAGAAAGTAGAATGGTGGTTGTCAGGGGAGCAGGGAGTGAAGCCTGGTTGTTTAGTAAGTATGGAGTTTCAGTTCTGCAAAGTGAAAAAGCTTTAGAGTTTGGTTGCGCAATGTGAATGTACTTACTACTACTGAACTGTACACTTAAACAGTTAAGATGGTAAGATACGTTTTTTCTGGTGAAGTACACATGACATGTACACACTGCCATGTTTACTTGGTTTTGGCTGCGCTAGGTCTTCATTGCTGCACTCGGGCTTTCTCTAGTTGTGGTGCACAGGATTCTCACTGCCGTGCCTCTCTAGTTGTGAAGCATGGGCTCTAGGTGCACTGGCTTCCGTAGTTGCAGCACGCGGGCTCAGGAGTTGTGACTACTACTACTTGTGGATTTCAGTAGTTACAAGAGGGTTCCCTTAGTTATGGCACAGGGGCTTTAACTGTGGGTTTCAGTAGGTATGGTATAGGGGACTCATTAGTTACAACTTGTAGACCCTAGAGTATGCATGCTTCAGTAGTTGGTGGTATGGGGATACTCTGAATCTTTCCAAATCAGGGATCAAACCTGTGTCTCCTGCATGGGCAGGCTGATTCTTATCCATTGTGCCATCAGGGAAGTCCCAGGTTTGGTTTGGTTTGGTTTTAATTCATGATAACTCTCTGGGGAAACTCTCTGAGGTGATGAAGATGTGCTACGTCTTGATCTTGGTGGAAATCACATGAGCATATACATAGGTGAAATGTTAGGGGACTGTACGGCTAACCTTGTGTATTTCCTTTAGGTAATTTATATCTCTGTAAAGAGCTGGTGAGGAGGAAAAGGATGAAGCTCTGACAGATGCTACAATGTGGGTGAATCTTGAAAATATCTCGCTGAGTGCAAGAAGGCAGCCACAAAGCCATACATACCTCTTGTATTATTCCATGTATAGGAAATGTGCAGAATAGCAAATGCGGTTTANTGGGGGTGGGGGTGGGGTAGGGGTAGGGGGATGAGAAGTGACTGCTAATGTGGACAGAGCTTCTTTCCAGGGTGATGAAAATGTTCTAAAATTAGATAGTGGTGATGGTTGTACAACTCTGTGAATATACTAAAAACCACAGAACATCATTCTTGGAATGTAGACTTCTCAGAACAGTGCTATCAGAAAGAACTAAATATGACTACCTTTCTTCCTTTCTTACCTTTAGAATTCGCAGCCACCAGTGCTGGTATGAATCTCTTCTCCACCACTGTCCTTTTCAAAGTTTCTTCTGCCTTGAAACTTCTCTAGAAATTCATCCTCTGAGGTGCCATATCTTCCCTCCTTTGTTACACAGTGAAACCTAGTAAATGACACTTTTAGAATGTCAAAATGTCTTCCAGTGAGTATCTAGGCTTTAGATATTTAAAAAAAAAAGATTCTTTTGTTCATTCATTTAACCATTTATTTACTGAGCACCTACTATGTGCCAAGACTGTAGTGCAGTCATCAAGAGGGCTGTGAAGTTAAGTAGTCTTTGACTTGAACCTCACAATTGTTATTTGCTGGTACATAAGTTAGATGCCCTAATCGATCCAAATCCCCATTTCCTACAGTCAACATGGAAAAATAAAAGTATTCCCCCAAACTTGGTGTGAGGATTAGATGAGATAAGGTGCTGACAAATGCCTTATCCAATGTCTAGCATATCAGAAGCATCAGTGGATCTTAGCTCTTATTACAAAGTATTAACGATCTTAACTCTTGGATCCCTCATAGAATTGGAACAATTTGTTGGTAGATAATCATGACCCCCCGACCCTTCCGTTGGGAAATTATGAAAACAATTCTGAGTTACACCTGTTCAAACACAAAAATCAGGGACTTCCCTAGTGGTCCCTTGGCTAAGACTCCATGCTCCCAGTGCAGGGGGCCAGGGTTTGATCCCTGGTCAAGGAACTAAATCCCACATGCTGCAGCTAAGAGAGTTCTCTTGCTGCAACAAAGACTGAAGATGCCTCAAATAAGACCTGAAACAATGAAATACATTAAAAAAAAATTCAACTGAGTAAATTTGAAGAACTCAATGGCTTTATTTGATGAGTCATGAATTAGCATCCTATCTAGCAAATAGAAAATAGTTCCAGAGTAGCTGTACAAAATAGAAGATTTTTAAAAGCAGAAAGAGGGGATAAGACCAGGAAGTCGTGAACAAAATAAAGGATTATTTTCGGTAAGGCTACCTTCCTTCAGGGGAAAGGTGGGGAATCTATCAAGCAGATTACTAGGGATGATCAGCAAATTCCAGACTGATTGGTTTAAAAATCCCACCTCTTGGAGAGGCTGAAACTGAAATGAGATATTAACGTTTTTACTTCTGCCATGGGACTTAGCACAAGTGATTCCATTTGGGGCCTGTTTCTTTTTTAAGCCAGTGGAGGTTCTTAAAGTGTGCTTCATGTGCTTCGGAGACCAGCAGCATCAGCGTCACCTGGAAACTTTTGAGAAATGCAAATTCTTGAACCACTGAATCAGAAACATTGATGTGGGCCCCAGCATTCTGTGTTTTACCAAGTCCTCTAGGTAATTCTGGTGCAGTGTGTGTGTGTTAGTGGCTCAATCATGTCCGACTCTTTGCAACCCCATGGACTGCAGTGGGCCAGGCTCCCCTGTCCATGAGACTCTCCAGGCCAGATTTACTGGAGAGAGTAGCCATTCCCATCACCATGGGATCTTCCCAACCCAGGGATCAAACCTGGATCTCCCACATTGCAGGCAGATTCTTTACCAACTGAGCCACCAGGGAAGAAAGGATTACTAATATTATAAACTACTTTTATCTCCAAAATGTAAAGTACAAGAAACTCCCTAAGTTCACATTTGGGAACAAGATATGAATTGGGTCATTAACATACATAGACTGTCTACAACAAAGCTTTTCAAAAAGTCCCAATGATATATCACTATACAAGGTTTTAAAAATAATTTCAAAAACACTCATCCCCTGAGATGCACTTTCTTCCTCCTCTGACTTTAAGAAGAAACCAAACTGACTGCAAAAAGGTGCGAAAGTAAGGTCATGCCCTATGCATGGTTAAAGGAAAAAGTGACGTGGGAATCAAAAGTAGTGGGTGGGTCACGTTTTATAAAAATGGAACCACAGGTTTCTGGGGGTTAATTCCATCCATAGGAAATATCTATGGTCCTATTTTGGTACATCAAGCAGAGTAAATCTCATACTCTTCTGATTATCTGCAACATCACTAACTTCCTGAGTGGCTCTTTCAGTATGTCTTTCTTTCTGTTCTCTAAATTATGTTCAGATCTTAAATCCTGCACAGAAACAGCAAGGATTTCAGAGATTTCCCAGTTTGGCTTAAATGCCTGCAGTTCTGGGTCAGTGACTGCATCTCTCTGAGTTGAAGTTCTTCAGAAAAGAATTTGGTTGAAGGAAGGGTGGTGCCCGGAGCGTGCCCGGAGCACTTGTTTTCAGTTAGTGTTTGCAGAACATTTTTTTTTTTTTAACTTAGGCAAAATGTTTATTCAGGGTGGTGAGTAGAGGATGGGGGTTGTGGGGAGGAATGCAGTTGGGTGGGTAAGGGAAACATTAAAGAAGACTAAATCTTCCAACCTACTCTCCAGGGCAGTTCTTGTTCCAACCTGGAAGGCAACAATACACTCCACAAGGAGCTGTTGAAAGAATGAAGTGAACTTAGCCTAGCAGGGGATGCTAAATGTTTGCTTTAAGATAGTATGAGTGTGGTGGCGATCATGTTGAAATGTACATGAATAGCGAATATAATACTGTACACGAAGAACTAACATAGTGTTGCAGGTCAGTTATACTTCAAAAACAAATAGGAACTTCCTTGGTGGTCCAGTGGCTAAGACCCGAGCTTCCAATGCAGCGGGCCCGGGTTTGATCCCCAGAGAACTAGGTCCCACATGCTGCAGCTAAGAGTTTGCATGCTGCAACTAAAGACCTCACATTCCACAACTAAGACCAGGCACAGCCAAATAAATATATAAAATTAAAAAAATAAATATCAAAAAAATAAACTCATAGAAAAGGAGATCGGACTTATGATTACCAGAGGTAAGGAATGAGGGTGGGCGAATTGAATGGAAGCAGTCAAAGTGCACATATTTCCACTTATTATTAGCTCAGATGGTAAAGCATCTGCCTACAATGCAGGAGACCTGGGTTCGATCCCTAGGTCAGGAAGATCCCCTGGAGAAGGAAATGGCAACCCACTCCAGTATTCTTGCCTGGAAAATTCCATGGACCGATGAGCCTGGTAGGCTACAGTCCATGGGGTCGCAAAGAGTCGGACACGACTGAGCGACTTCACTTCACTCATTAATTAATTAAGATAAATTAGTACTAGGGGTGCCTGTTATATCTGAAGGTTATTAAGAGAGTAATTCCTAGGAATTCTCATCACCAGGAAAAATGTTTTTTCTGTTTCTTTTATTTTGTATCCATATGAGATGATGAATGTTCACTAAACTTACTGTGATAATCATTTCATGATAGACATAAATCAGATCATTATGCTGTACACCTTGAACTTATGTAGTGCTGTGGGTCAGTTATCTCAGCAAAACTGGAAAAAGGAAAAAAAAAAAACACCTTGCCTTAGTGTGAAACTTATATAGAAATCTCTAGTACGGTAGTTCTTGTTGTCCTCCAGATCCTCAGCTTGGTTAGTAAAGCATTTCACTGTATAATTATCTTGTATATAATTACATTTTAATCACATATTTAAAATTTGGCAGTCATGGAGAAAACCTTTCAGATGACCCTCCAAAAGGCCATCAAGCATACAAAAAGGTGAGCTCAATATGAGTTGCAGGGGGCACAGGTTCGATCCTTGTTTGGGGAAATGAGATCCTTCATGTTGCACAGCCCTCCCCCCAACCTCCCCTCAAAAGATGCTTGACATCACAAAGAAATGCAAATAAAAACTACAAGGAAGTATCACCTTGCATCTATGAGAATGGCTATTATTTTAAAATACACACTCACACAAAAAGTAGAAAATAACAAGTGTTGGCCAGGACATGGAGAAATTGGAACTCTTGGGCTAGTGGGACCATAAAATGGTGCAACCAGTGTAGAAAACAGTATGGAAGTTCCTGAAAAAACGAAAAATATTTAGAATAACCTTATGATCCAGTTGTTCCACTTCAGGGTGTGAGCACGTGCTCAGTCATGTCTGATTCTTTGTGACCCCATGGATGTAGCCCATCAGGTTCCTCTGTCCATGGGATTCTCCAGGCAAGAATACTGGAGTGGGTTGCCATTTCCTACTCCAGAGGATCTTCCCTACACAGGGATTGAACCTGACTCTCTTGAGTCTCCTACATTGGCAGGCAGATTCTTTACCACCACGCCTAATTAGGGAGAGAGAGAGAAAATTGACCCCAAAGGACTTAAAATATGTTTGTTAAAGCAAACATTTCAGCTGGTTTTCCTTCTTTGAAGAGTTAATAGAAATGTGTCAAAGAATATCACCAAGGAGCCAAAGGGGCTCCTTTCCTCTCCTCCTCACAATTAAGTCAGGTCAAGAGATTTGTATTCAAAAGGATAAGAAAATATAATCTCAGAAACAACTTTCTAAGAACCTAAAAGAGAAAATCTTTATTGGCACTCCAACAACCCCACCGGCACGTCACCTCCTGTCAGCTCCCTTTGAGTTGTGATGCTTGATTTTTCTCACCTTTGCATCTAACGACTGCTGTGCCTTAGAGTACCAGGGACACATGGATCTGTGATAACAGCTTACTCTACAAAATGCACTTCACCTCGTAGGAACAGACATGCACCAAAACTTGGGTCATCATTTAAGTGAACAAATTCACTCCCAACATTTAAAAGCTCAACTCCATTTTTCCACTCATTAAAAACAGTTAACATTAACTTTCCTCCTTCCATTTATTCCTATGGCATAGGTGATTTAAAAGGATAGAAAAGTACATATTCCAAAAGAATTGAAAGCAGAATATAGAAGAAATATTTGTACAACCACGTTGTACATGCGTGCATGATAAGTCGCTCAGTTGTGTCCGACTCTTTGTGGACCCACAGACTGTAGCCTGCCAGGCTTCTCTGTCCATGGGGATTCTCCACGCAAGAATACTGAAGTGGGTTGTCATGCCCTCCTCCAGGGGTCCTCCTGGTGGTCCTCCTGACCCAAGGACCATACCTGCTTGTCTCCTGTGTTGGCAGGCAGGTTCTTCACCCCTAGCACCACCTGGGAAGCCCAATCATGTTGTATGTGGCAGCATTATCACAACAGCCAAGAAGTCTAAGCAACCTAACGGTCCATCACCAGATAAATGGGTAGAAAAATGTGATCTATCCATACTGTGGGATGTTAATCAGCCTTAAAAAGGAGGGAATTGTGACAATATTGATGAACCTCAGGAACATTAAGTGAAATAAACTGGTCATGAAAGAATACTTTATGATTCCACTTACATGAGGTACTTAAGAACAGTCAGAATCATAGAGACAGAAAGTAGAATAGTGGTTGCCAGGGGCTGGAAGGAAGGGGAATAGAGAGAAATTGTGTAATGGGAACAGAACTCCAGTCTTGCAAGATGAAAAAGTTTTGGAGATTGGTTGCACAACAATGTAAATATACTTAACACTACTGAACACACTTAGAAATGATTAAGACAGTACATTTAATATTTTTTTTAATTATTTTATTTCCCTGCATCAGATCTTAGTTGCAGTATGTGGGATCTAATTCCCTGACCAAACATTGAACCTGGGCCTCCTGCATTGGGAACACAGTCTTAGCCACTGGACCACCAGGGAAGTCCCCATCACATCCTTTTAAAGGTTCGTGTTGGTGACTTACACTGTTGATGCTGACCTCAGTCAGTTGGCTGCGGCAGTTTTTGCCAGGTTTCTCCACTGTAAAGTTACTCCTCTTTCTCTCTTTTCCATATTGTAGTCTTTGGACAAAAGTCACTATGCTCCACTCAGACTTACAAAATGGGCACTTTCCCTCCACAGTATTGAGAGAGCAGTTGTCTAGAGACCTAATTTGGGGTTCTGCATGGGAGATGTGTTTCTTTTACCCAGTTTATTTAACCATTTATGTATATCAGTATAGACCCATAGAAACTTGTTTTATATTTTGGGTTCTACTATAACACTGTTTTCTTCCTGGAATTGTTCCTCTTTGGCTACTGGGAGTTCTCCTTGTGTTCCTTTGATGTTCTTATCAGCGGATCTTTTGGTTTGTTTTTAGCAGTTCTTTACTTTCTGGTATTACCAGTTCCTCCAAGTTCATCTTATGTATTTCTTGCCCCAGTCCTAGAACTAGCCATTTTTCCAAGGTGCTCTAATTCCTTTTATTGGAAGACATTAAAAACCAAGATCTGGGTGCTAGGTTGTGTTCATTGCTACTGGAGTGCAAACTTACACTTAAAACTTTTATTGTGGTAAAACATACATAAAATTTACCATTTTAACTATCTCTGAGTGGACAGTGCAGTGGCACTAAGTACATTCACAATGTTCTGTAACCATCACCATCCATTCCCAGAACTTTTCATCAGCCCAAACTAAATCTTCGTGTTCATAAAACAGCTCCCCTTCCTCCAACCCTCAGCCCCTGGTAACGACCATTCTACTTTCTGTCTCTATGAACTTGACTATTCTCAGGCAGTCAGTTCAGTCGCTCAGTCGTGTCCGACTCTTTGCGACCCCATGAACTGCAGCACGCCAGGCCTCCTTGTCGGTCACCAACTCCCAGAGTTTACTCAAACTCATGTCCATTGAGTTGGTGATGCCATCCAACCATCTCTTCCTCTGTCATCCCCTTCTCCTCCTGCCCTCAATCTTTCCCAGTGTCAGGGTCTTTTCAAATGAGTCAGCTCTTCGAGTCAGGTGGCCAAAGTATTGGAGTTTCAGCTTCAACATCAGTCTTTCCAAGAACACCCAGGACTGATCTCCTTTAGGATGGAGTGGTTGGATCTCCTTGCAGTCACTAACATAAACGGAATCATAAAATATTTGTTCTTTTGTGTCTGGCTTATTTTACTTACCATGTCTTCCAGGTTCATCCAAAGTTGCAGTTATCAGAATTTCCTTCCTATTTAACAGTATTCCGTTGCATGTATATAACACACACACTTTTAAATATGAAATTTTAAACTATAGATACTGCTCTTTTTTTCTATCAGCTTGCCCTTCACCTCAAATTTAATTTTCCTTCCTCAAAATATAGAACTAATATATCACTATCTTAATGTATTCAGTTCCTGAGTTTGGATGAGAGTTCAAATAGCAAGAGTACAAAAACCACATTATCTGAATCTACCGGATTCTTGAGTTTTGGATAACAAACACCAGAAGTTCAAATCTAAGGAATGCTTGCTGTGGTTTAGTCGCCAGGTCTGACTTTTGTTGCACACCCATGGACTATAGCCTGCCAGGTCCTCTATCCGTGGGGTTTCCCAAGCAAGAATACTGGAATGTGTTGCCATTTCCTTCTCCAAATACTACTTATTTAAATTAAAAAAAAAAAGTGTATCACTAAAAAAAAAAAGTCTTCACGGAATTGTTACAATATTGTTTCTGCTTTGTTTTGGCCATGAGGCACGTGAGATCTTAGCTCCCTGACCAGGGACGGAAACCGCATCCTTGCACTGAAAGGTGAAGTCTTAACCACTGGACTGCCAGGGGCGTGCCCTAATGATTTTTTTTTTTTAACTCAATATATTACTATAAAGAAACCTATAGACATTCAGGGCCTATGCTTCACCTACATAATAAAGATTCAAAAAATACTAAGTAACAGTTATACATCCTTATTTGTTGGTGATTGTCTTACCTTCTAAGAATAAGACTGGAATTAAAATGAGGTCAGCTGTTGGTAGGTATGACCCACTTGTAAGAATTAATGAGTGGCTGAAGAAATCACGAGACATTCAAGAAAAGCACAACTGTATCAAGACATTTCAAGTTGTACCACAAGTCGTAATCTACCCGAATATATTAACCTAACGAACAAAAAACCTATACTATGAACCACACATCTATCGGTTCTATACAGATTTACTGATTGCAAGCCCCTCCCTTCCCCCTCCCACGCCCAGGTTTTAAATCTAGTCTTCTTAAATTTAAGTAAATTTAAGTCTTCTTAAATTAAGTCTTCGTAAATTTTAGTCTTCTTCCAAACCTAAAAGAACCGTTTGGGAACTTGCAAAAGAAAAAAAAAAGGCAAATTTTCAGAGATCCTTCGATTCATACATAGATGGCTATGGGCGCCAGGGAAAGGCATTTAAACCAGTTCCTAAGTGATTCTAAAAGTCTCCAAACTCACTTTCTTTTTAAAACTTAAAATTTATTTAATTGGAGGATAACTGCTTTACAATATTGTTACAAAAACTGTGGCAAAAAATACGTACAATGTTTCCCTGTGAACCGGCGCACGCATTTTCTGAGGGGGGAAAAAAACCCGTTAACATGAATCGAATTCTCAAAGTGGGTCTAAGAAGTAAAACTCTCTGCGCTGAAACATCTCGTACGGAAATTCACCGGCTTCCAGTCAACTAGCTGCACTTTCGTTAGCTGTTCAATTCAGCATTTTTTAATCTTCATGAAAAATTTTAGAAAAGCGGAAATTTCACTCTCTTCGGAAACGATATGCCTTTGATGCTCAATGCCTGTGATTAAATTTCCTACAATAAAAGGAAAGACGGAAATAGGGCCTGTGACGAATCTGCTGCTTCAGACGTTAAGGTCCGGTCGGTCTAAGAAGAATCTTCCGTCGCGACGAGCCCGGCACAGGCGTCGGTGGGAAAGGAAGACCGAGCTTTGCTGAGGTGAGAGGGAGCGGCCAGGTGGAGTAGGGCCCACCCTGGCGAGGAGGACGAGGGGTATCTGCCTGGATCGCGTGTCGGCTCGAGCGTGCGCCGCCATGTTGAAATCGGGCAAGGCGGTGGCGGGGAACCTCTTGGGGTTGTGTTGCGAGGAGCGGGGGCGACAGCTGGGTTAGTCTTTCCTTCTGTGCGCACCCAAATGAGGGGCTGGCGGAGGTAGCCTCCGGGGCTGGCGGCTGCAGGAGTGACTGGAAGCATAAGCCTTTTCACCGAAACTTCCGCCTCAGCGTCCAGGTCCCCACTACGCATGCTCTGACGGCTCTGTGAGCCAGCCTTCAAGGTTTCCCACCTGGTGGGAACCACGGACAGTTTTCGTTCTGCAGATTCAAGCTGGGGAGGCGTTTGTTGTTTACTTGCTTGTTTAAGAATAGATTTTACTTGCATGATAATTTGTAATTATAAAGCGCTTTCAAAGACACTACCTTATCTCATCTTCATATAAAACGCGGTGAAGAGGCATTTAGATTTAAATTTTGCCCAAGAGAGCACTAGGTCTTAAACCTGGGTTTTCTGACTCCCAATCCAGAGCTTTTTCAGTTTGCACACTTCTGTTTTTAATGGCTAATTGCCCAACCCACCTCCACCTTGCACGATTCATCCCCATTCCCGTTTATGAAGTAATGACTGAGAATTGAAAAAGCCAGAGAGAGTCTAAAAATTTGTAGGAAATCTCAACGTAATGTTACAACGGAGGAAATACACCTAAAAGATAAACGAGAACCCATGAAGTCCGCTGTTCCCTTGGTATTTAGTATTGATAGGAGCATGCAGATGAGGGAGAAAACAAAATTCATCTTTTATACCTTTGTAATTCTCTCCAGATTTTAATTTGAAGAATTCTTACAGCTCTCAACAGGAGCTCTGACTGTGTACAATAATGTCAGGTTCATTTGGTGGATCTTTGCAACCTTTTCCTGTGAAATGGGAATGGGTTTCTTTCCCACTTGGTTGGGGTCGCCGTCAGCCTTCAACACCCAGACCTAGCCTGCTTTGTCCTATCCCCATTTCAAGCTTTAT
This sequence comes from Neotragus pygmaeus, assembly GCA_006410875.1. Lineage (NCBI taxonomy): Eukaryota > Metazoa > Chordata > Mammalia > Artiodactyla > Bovidae > Neotragus > Neotragus pygmaeus. The sequence continues at coordinate 801,825 of SJYV01019135.1, forward strand.
ATTTTATGATAGCCATCTAAGGAAATAGTTAAGAGCTCAAGCTCCGGAATCAAAAAAGCCCTTGGTCCTAACTCCACAGCTGGGCTACTTCTGTGATTTGGGACAAAAGATAACCTTTTTGCATTTCACTTTCCACATCTGAGATGGCAATAGGAGTATGTGTGTCCTGTTACTGTTGAGATATGAAGAGAGGTAAGTGCTTAGCACAGTGCCTGACACCTCCTAAGTGTTCTATACAAGATAACTATAATTATTACAGTGTGTTTTTTTTTTTTNGTGGTGTTGGAGAAGACTCTTGAGAGTCCCCCGGACAGCAAGGAGATTCAACCAGTCCATCCTAAAGGAGATCGGTCCTGGGTGTTCACTGATGTTGAAGCTGAAACTCCAATACTTTGGCTACCTGATGCGAAGAGCTGACTCACTGGAAAAGACCCTGATGTTGGGAGGGTTTGGGGGCCGGAGAAGGGGACAACAGAGGATGAGATGGTTGGATGGTTGGATGGCATCACCGACTCAATAGACATGGGTTTGGGTGGATTCTGAGAATTGGTGATGGACAGAGAGGCCTGGTGTGCTGCAGTCCATGGGGTCGCAAAGAGTCAGACACAAGTGAGCAACTGAACTGAACTAATGTATATTTATAAATTATTTCAGGAAAAACACCTAGGAAACTACGAACACTGGTTACCCCAGGGAAGGGCAGTCAAACGTGATGGGGGGAGTTTGATGGGGGATCAGTTTTGTTGTTGAGTTTCTCAGGCGTGTCTGACTCTTTGCAGCCCCCTGGACTATAGCCCGCTGGGCTCCTCTGTCCATGGGATTTCCCAGGCAAGACTGCTGGAGTAGATTGCCATTTCCTCCTCCAGGGGATATTCCTGACCCAGGGATCAAACCCGAGTCTCCTGCATTGGCAGGCTTTTATACTCTCCGAGAGTAAACTCTAGTAGTTCTAATGGCAGTCAGGTTGGAGAACTACTACTCTAAACCAACATTATCCTATCTGATTATTTTTCTTAGTGATCTGTAAACAGTTCATGTAGATTCTGTAAACCAACCTGATGATTTCTTAGCACAACACAGTAAAACATGCAGAAAGCAGCCCAGTCAGATGTCCTTGAGTGCTCTGTTAGGAAATGGTATCTCTTTCAAGCCTTGCACCCTAGGTACCCAATTGGGTGGAGAAAAAGCATTATTTGGGCAAACCCCCAACTTGCCAGTTGCAGACAGGGCATCCGGCTGTCCGCCACAGTCTCATAAGTCAGCCAGACATCAGTGGTCCCCAAGCCATCTTTTCACCCACTACCCTCTCTTTGCCAAGTCTACCTCACCCATCATCCAGCATCCCCTAGTGCTCCACACTCCACTCTCAATCCACTTTGGGATCTTTGTCTTCTTCCCAGGGGACTAAGTAATTGACACAGTAAATGCTGAAAAGAAACAAGATGCCAATAAAAAAGAACACACACAAGAACCATTGCAGTGTCTCATCCTTAGCAACTTTGTTTGGTTAGTACTGCATAACTCACAGCAGATTCCAAGGCACTGGCCTTGAACATTGCCACATGCTCTAGGCATTATCGGTAACAAGGTGCAATAGAGAACCACAGGCTCTTGCAAACTTGTCTCCAGTTTCTGGGTGGGAGGACTGTTGTCCCTGATTTCTGTTGCTTTGTGTCTGAGCGGGGCCAGTGTGTCCTGTGACTTCGGAGGCCCTCCCTGTCTAGTTGATGCATCCTATATATATTCTGCTACCACCATGACCATATCATGAATGCAACTAATGAAAACCTACCAGTTCCCTGCCTCCCATGTCAGTATGACAAACGTGATCATAAAATTTCTACACAAAGAATTTCATACAAAGCGAGTCAAACAGCAATTAGAGCGGCAGGTGATGTATCTGGCGAAGCTCGTGTTACTGAAGTTAATGCAAAAGTCAGCCTCCGCTCATGGTCTTATTAAATATATATCTTAAGGGATCGGAGTCATCTATTAGAAACGGTGATAGCCCTGGTATAAATAAACGTCTCTTTAGAGTTTGGCATCAGTTTTTCAACGTGCTCCCTCAAAGCAGACAGTCTGTTGGAGGGATCAGTTTTGAGGGTGTGATACCCGAGGTGCCCGTGTTCCATGGCAGCCCCTGGTGATGGGTGTTTCAGGTCCGAGGACAGAGGTGGGTCGTGGTCACAGGTGCTGCAGGGCCTCCTGTCCTTGCTCCGTGTAACCGTCATCGCGGTGGCAGTTGGCCCACTGGCCAAAGGTCTCGTGGATGCGCACGTTTCTCTGCGTGTTGGCCAGACGCTTCTTATCTCGGGAGAAGAAGCTAAACCTTTGGGAAGGGAAAGACGGAAATGAGAGGCTGCCCTTGGCTGTGCACGTCACAGGTTTTGCAATTGCCAGGACACACAGCAGCAAACGTGAGGGGAGCGAATCAACTCAAGGTGTGAAAGAAAAGGTTGGGGGTGCGGGTCAGAGTTATTCTGGAAAGCAGCAGGGGGTTGATTCTGCATGTGACTGTCACGGTACCTTGGAGGTGACACAGTGTGAGCAGGGCGTGCATGAAGGTGATGTGTGATGTACCTCCCTACTTAAGTACTACAGGGGATTTCTCCTTCTTACCGGTGGAAATAAAAAGCTACTGGAAACATACGTCACGGGTTTCTTTACCTTGATGATGCAGAGAAAGGAATACTCAGAAGCCATATGAGATGTAAGATGATTCAGATGTAAAGAGATGAATGTTTTAAAGTAACTATGTATTTATGTGCTGTGAATTGGGAAGCTAGATAAGTAGCACCTCAAAGTCCAAATTTCATGGATATTTCTACTGCTTAGAATGAGCTGAAAGTAGGTAGTTAAGAAAAGAGATTAAAATACATAATAAGGTATATATATTAAGTAATAGTACACATGTGCACTGATTAGATAAACACTGTGAATACAGACTATGAAAGAAATTTGGGAAACATCAATTTGGACAAGTGACAAGAAGTGATCTAATGGTGAGAGCCTTTAGAAGTTGTCACAGTTACTATCTACATGGCTACAGTAGACCACGAACTCTTTTTCAAATAGCTGTGACTGTTGTTCATTGATCAATCAGAGTGAACCATCAGATGCCTGAATGATAAAAGTGGGAATCTCAGGCAAAAAGCGGACAAAGTGGCCCACTTGAAACAAAGTCAGCTTAAACTCCACCTCAACAGAGTCGAGGACCCAGGGCAGTCAACCCGAGTTGGCCCACGTTGCGTATTTCCGATAAGTCCTTTTTAAGCTGCCAACTGTCCTCCTGTACTCCCAGCTTCTAACTAAAGATGATTTCTAGTCTTACTAAGTTCCTCTACTCTTGAATTTTAGTTTTTGAACTTGGTCAGAGTTATAGTAATTCAGGTATGTTTTCTGAGAACAGGAATAGGAAGGAACCCCTGAGAAATCAAAGCTTCAGATCAACTACTTTTAGTTCCCTCTGTCCGCTTACCTATTAGGTTTTGTTGTTTGTTTGCTTTGTTTTGTTTCTGTTTTTTAGTGCTGTGGCCNTCTGCTTTTTAATATGCTATCTAGGTTAGTCATAACTTTCCTTCCAAGGAGTAAGCGTCTTTTAATTTCGTGGGTGCAATCACCATCTGCAGTGATTAAGGACCTGTTATTTGATAAGCTTGAGAAACAATTTTGTAGTTGCCAATATCTGTATAGAAAGACCTGTATAAGGAACCATCACTCATTTAATTTGGTAGTAGAGAACTTTGTTTTGATTTTTTTCTCCCATCTATTGGAAATGACCTTTTTGAAAGTGTAGCAAAAAGAGGTGATGCCTGGAAACCATTTGCATTGATCTGTGACTCTCAGGAACCTGAATCTGGTCAGGATCAAAGTTGTATCTTTTCCATCTTTATGTCCATAGTGCAAGGGTTTGGTTAAGTGAAATTAAAAATAGGATAGAAAAGTGAATCCAAGGAGATTGTCCAGAGACAGAGAACCAAAAGCCAGTCCTAACAGTGTTCTGGGTCAGTAGCCAGCTTCTCTTGAACAAATATAACTCCATTCTCCAGCCAAGTGCTGACTACTCTTTTTTCCCTTTCCTTTTTTGGTGGGGTGACTGGCATTTAAAATGAAAAAACCAAAGTTGCAGGCTGTGAGGCTATGGACTATGGCAATCTTCCAGCCCTTGAAAAAGAGAAAGTTCAAGAGAAGTGAGAGTGAAATGAAAGTGAAATCCATGAAAGGTCAGTATCTAGTTCTAATGGACTGATTTGCCTTTTCCCTCCATCAACTGGCCTCTGGTTTGTTTAAAAGCTGGATATATTGACCTTAACTTCTGAGGACTTTGAATAAGTGCCATACTATTCCTATGGTTTTCAAGAAACTGACATTTAACATTTTTGTTTTATCCATGACTGTATCTTTGAAAGTTAAGTTCTTAAAATTCAGGATGTCTCATGCAGAATAAATGCCTGATTTAGTATCAAGATTCACACATTCATTACTAGGTTTCTGCATCAGTAGTATGAATCTCATTGTTACATTGGGGACCTAATCTTAAAATTACTGTTAGCTGTTAGAACCGTTTTAGAAAAATATACTTTTTCTCGATTTCCTGTGCAATAATTTACAGTCTCCCAAATCTCATCCATCTTGCAGGAACACCTTTCTGATTTCACCCACATTTCATTTAAAACATCTGTTATGGGCTAGAGTTAGAGTTAGCAGGTATATTAGGTAAACGAGAGATCCCCATCCAGGAACATGAATTGTGAGATGGCTTCAGAAGTAACACATCCAGTGGCAGTGTTTTGTTTAGTTCTAATTTTTATCTTTTGACCATACCACACAGCATGTGGGATCTTAGTTCCCCAACTAGGGATCAAACTTTCACCCCCTGCATTGGAAGCACGGAGTCTTAAGCACTGGATCACCAGGGAAGCCTCCAGTGGCAGTGTTTACATAGCCTAAGCTGGCATTTATCAACCCTGAGTACCAGAACATGAATGAGTGAAAAAAAATATACACACTCAGACCCTGCCTCTGGACATTTGGGTTTAGTCTTCTATTAGCCCTGATAACTTAAAAAAAAAGTAGGACTACTTCCCTTTCCCCACTCTGCCCCACCCTGGCAGGGACTGTAGCCATTGACATGGCAAAGGCCGCCTCCCTCTGACCCAGCAGTTCTGCTTCTACTTCGTTCTGCAGGCCGATGCACAAGTATGAAAGTGTGCAGTGCTGTTTTCGGAAAACTAGAAGCCATCTGTCCACCCGTGGGCCTGGACAAACAAACACATTACACTCTGTATGGTTGACCAGGGTTCCTCAGTACTGGCATTGACATTTGGGGCTGGGATATTCTTTGGTACTGGGTGCTGGGCTATGCACTGTAGGATATTTAGCAACATACCTGGGGCCTACCCAGGATGGATGACAGCACCTGCACCAGCTCCCCCACCCAGTTGTGACAACCAAAAATGTCTCCAGAGAGTGCCAAATATCTCTGGGGGCCAAAATCACCCTTGGTTGAGACTCAATGTCTCTTATACTGCGGTGGAGTTATATCTAGGGTATTCTAAGGAATGAAAAGTACAGAAGGACGTGTGTATCATATGCTGCCATTTACGTAAAAAGAACAGAAATATATGTTTTTTACATGACTGTATTACTTTGTCAACAAAAGTCCGTCTAGTCAAGGCTATGGTTTTTCCAGTGGTCATGTATGGATGTGAGAGTTGGCCTGTGAAGAAAGCTGAGCACCGAAGAATTGATGCTTTTGAACTGTGGTGTTGGAGAAGACTCTTGAGAGTCCCCCGGACAGCAAGGAGATTCAACCAGTCCATCCTAAAGGAGATCGGTCCTGGGTGTTCACTGATGTTGAAGCTGAAACTCCAATACTTTGGCTACCTGATGCGAAGAGCTGACTCACTGGAAAAGACCCTGATGTTGGGAGGGTTTGGGGGCCGGAGAAGGGGACAACAGAGGATGAGATGGTTGGATGGTTGGATGGCATCACCGACTCAATAGACATGGGTTTGGGTGGATTCTGAGAATTGGTGATGGACAGAGAGGCCTGGTGTGCTGCAGTCCATGGGGTCGCAAAGAGTCAGACACAAGTGAGCAACTGAACTGAACTAATGTATATTTATAAATTATTTCAGGAAAAACACCTAGGAAACTACGAACACTGGTTACCCCAGGGAAGGGCAGTCAAACGTGATGGGGGGAGTTTGATGGGGGATCAGTTTTGTTGTTGAGTTTCTCAGGCGTGTCTGACTCTTTGCAGCCCCCTGGACTATAGCCCGCTGGGCTCCTCTGTCCATGGGATTTCCCAGGCAAGACTGCTGGAGTAGATTGCCATTTCCTCCTCCAGGGGATATTCCTGACCCAGGGATCAAACCCGAGTCTCCTGCATTGGCAGGCTTTTATACTCTCCGAGAGTAAACTCTAGTAGTTCTAATGGCAGTCAGGTTGGAGAACTACTACTCTAAACCAACATTATCCTATCTGATTATTTTTCTTAGTGATCTGTAAACAGTTCATGTAGATTCTGTAAACCAACCTGATGATTTCTTAGCACAACACAGTAAAACATGCAGAAAGCAGCCCAGTCAGATGTCCTTGAGTGCTCTGTTAGGAAATGGTATCTCTTTCAAGCCTTGCACCCTAGGTACCCAATTGGGTGGAGAAAAAGCATTATTTGGGCAAACCCCCAACTTGCCAGTTGCAGACAGGGCATCCGGCTGTCCGCCACAGTCTCATAAGTCAGCCAGACATCAGTGGTCCCCAAGCCATCTTTTCACCCACTACCCTCTCTTTGCCAAGTCTACCTCACCCATCATCCAGCATCCCCTAGTGCTCCACACTCCACTCTCAATCCACTTTGGGATCTTTGTCTTCTTCCCAGGGGACTAAGTAATTGACACAGTAAATGCTGAAAAGAAACAAGATGCCAATAAAAAAGAACACACACAAGAACCATTGCAGTGTCTCATCCTTAGCAACTTTGTTTGGTTAGTACTGCATAACTCACAGCAGATTCCAAGGCACTGGCCTTGAACATTGCCACATGCTCTAGGCAGTATCGGTAACAAGGTGCAATAGAGAACCACAGGCTCTTGCAAACTTGTCTCCAGTTTCTGGGTGGGAGGACTGTTGTCCCTGATTTCTGTTGCTTTGTGTCTGAGCGGGGCCAGTGTGTCCTGTGACTTCGGAGGCCCTCCCTGTCTAGTTGATGCATCCTATATATATTCTGCTACCACCATGACCATATCATGAATGCAACTAATGAAAACCTACCAGTTCCCTGCCTCCCATGTCAGTATGACAAACGTGATCATAAAATTTCTACACAAAGAATTTCATACAAAGCGAGTCAAACAGCAATTAGAGCGGCAGGTGATGTATCTGGCGAAGCTCGTGTTACTGAAGTTAATGCAAAAGTCAGCCTCCGCTCATGGTCTTATTAAATATATATCTTAAGGGATCGGAGTCATCTATTAGAAACGGTGATAGCCCTGGTATAAATAAACGTCTCTTTAGAGTTTGGCATCAGTTTTTCAACGTGCTCCCTCAAAGCAGACAGTCTGTTGGAGGGATCAGTTTTGAGGGTGTGATACCCGAGGTGCCCGTGTTCCATGGCAGCCCCTGGTGATGGGTGTTTCAGGTCCGAGGACAGAGGTGGGTCGTGGTCACAGGTGCTGCAGGGCCTCCTGTCCTTGCTCCGTGTAACCGTCATCGCGGTGGCAGTTGGCCCACTGGCCAAAGGTCTCGTGGATGCGCACGTTTCTCTGCGTGTTGGCCAGACGCTTCTTATCTCGGGAGAAGAAGCTAAACCTTTGGGAAGGGAAAGACGGAAATGAGAGGCTGCCCTTGGCTGTGCACGTCACAGGTTTTGCAATTGCCAGGACACACAGCAGCAAACGTGAGGGGAGCGAATCAACTCAAGGTGTGAAAGAAAAGGTTGGGGGTGCGGGTCAGAGTTATTCTGGAAAGCAGCAGGGGGTTGATTCTGCATGTGACTGTCACGGTACCTTGGAGGTGACACAGTGTGAGCAGGGCGTGCATGAAGGTGATGTGTGATGTACCTCCCTACTTAAGTACTACAGGGGATTTCTCCTTCTTACCGGTGGAAATAAAAAGCTACTGGAAACATACGTCACGGGTTTCTTTACCTTGATGATGCAGAGAAAGGAATACTCAGAAGCCATATGAGATGTAAGATGATTCAGATGTAAAGAGATGAATGTTTTAAAGTAACTATGTATTTATGTGCTGTGAATTGGGAAGCTAGATAAGTAGCACCTCAAAGTCCAAATTTCATGGATATTTCTACTGCTTAGAATGAGCTGAAAGTAGGTAGTTAAGAAAAGAGATTAAAATACATAATAAGGAATATATATTAAGTAATAGTACACATGTGCACTGATTAGATAAACACTGTGAATACAGACTATGAAAGAAATTTGGGAAACATCAATTTGGACAAGTGACAAGAAGTGATCTAATGGTGAGAGCCTTTAGAAGTTGTCACAGTTACTATCTACATGGCTACAGTAGACCACGAACTCTTTTTCAAATAGCTGTGACTGTTGTTCATTGATCAATCAGAGTGAACCATCAGATGCCTGAATGATAAAAGTGGGAATCTCAGGCAAAAAGCGGACAAAGTGGCCCACTTGAAACAAAGTCAGCTTAAACTCCACCTCAACAGAGTCGAGGACCCAGGGCAGTCAACCCGAGTTGGCCCACGTTGCGTATTTCCGATAAGTCCTTTTTAAGCTGCCAACTGTCCTCCTGTACTCCCAGCTTCTAACTAAAGATGATTTCTAGTCTTACTAAGTTCCTCTACTCTTGAATTTTAGTTTTTGAACTTGGTCAGAGTTATAGTAATTCAGGTATGTTTTCTGAGAACAGGAATAGGAAGGAACCCCTGAGAAATCAAAGCTTCAGATCAACTACTTTTAGTTCCCTCTGTCCGCTTACCTATTAGGTTTTGTTGTTTGTTTGCTTTGTTTTGTTTCTGTTTTTTAGTGCTGTGGCCTATGGAGTTCAGTTTTAATTGGGGTGAAAATGATTTTCCTATGCTGTGGTTACTGGATCCTATAATCAATTCCTACCTGGAATGAAGTAGTCTTTCATTGTAAAGCCGGGGCAAGCCAAGTCTGCCTGGAGAAATTCTCTGTACCAGCTAAAGTCTCTCTCTCTCTTGTTTAATGATGTCTTCTTGGGCTGTTTTTGTTTGTTTGTTTTTAAACTTTTTACTTTGTACTGGGGTATAGCTGATTACCAGTGTTGTGATAGTTTCAAGTGAACAGTGAAGGGACTCAGCCATACATATCCATGTATATGTAAAGCCTCTTTTTCTTCCTGCAACCAATATATGTACAGGCAAATGAAGGAATGACTCTCATTCTGGGTTATTTGAGAGCTCTTTCTGTAATGTAATCGAAGCAATTAAGCTGGCCAGAAATATAGCAGCATCCATCACTGATACATATCATGTCTGCCTGATTCAAGCAGGAAAGCCACTTGCCACTTCCTGTCTAAGGGGACACAGAAAGAATCAAGACAAAGTCCCCTCTTCTGCTTTTCCTGTTAACAAGCGCAAATGGCTTGCTGACAACAGCTTGGCAAAACAAAGCAGTTTAGAAAGCCAGGGTGTGAAGATCGAAAAACACAGCGTTAGTGTCACTCAGGGGGATGGGTCATGGTGGGTGTGGCTTACTGACCCGTCATTTAAAGGACCTTCTTTACTGGATCATGGACAAGGTGGTTTTAGAATGGAAACAGAAAAGACAAAAAGAATTATCGGTGACAGAGCCCAGAATTCCAAGGCTTCACTCGTGCAAATGGAGCTTTCATGAGTGGCATGTTTAAAATCACACTCAACACCCACTTCAAATGGGAACACGCAGGGGGATGGCCATGCAGCTGAAGGGGCCAGAGGAGACAGGCCAGCCCCAGCAAGAGCCGCAGCAGACATTGCAAAGGCACAGCTCAGAAGGAAACCAGAAAAAAATCCAGTGCCTACGAGGGACACAAGTCGTCGGACAGGCTGCAGGGTGGGGTCATCTATTATCAGTCCGGCTGCTACCATGGGCATTATGGCTGTAAAGATCCTGGTTAGAAAAGCACAGATAGATACAGAGAAGATAAAAACAGGGGAGCTTGGGACTTCCCTGGTGGTCCAGCGGCTGAGACTTCGCGATCCCAATGCAAGGGGCCCCGGGTTCGACCCCTGGTCAGGAAACTAGATCCCACATGCTGCAACTAAGAGTTTGCATGCCTCCATTAAAGATCCTGCATGCTGCCACAAAGACCCAGTGGAGCCAAAAAAAAAAAAAAGGGCAAGGAGTGAAAAAGAAACACTCCACAGACAGGTCAGCTGAAGGGCTTGTTTATGGTTTACGTGGAACTTGCCCACCTACCACCCCGCCTATGTTCATATTTTGGAAAGTCCTAACCTGTAGTTCAGAATGTGACATTATTTAGAAGTAGAGCCCTTGCAGATGTAACTAGTTTTGGTGAGGTCATACCGGAATAGGGTAGCCCCAGTCCAATATGACTGGTGTCCTTATAAAGGTGGATGTGTAGGCACAGACATGCATACAGGAAGAAGGCCACGTGAAGATGGAGACAAAGTTTGGGGTGATGCTTCTCTGAGTGAACAAGGCCAAAGATGGCCAGCAAACTACCAGAAGCTAGGAGAGAGGCATGGAGAAGACGATCCTTCACGACCCTTTGAAGGAACAGACCATGCCGAACACCCTGATCTTGGATATCTAGCTTCCAAGAGCTGTGAGACAATACATCTCTGTTGTTTAAGCCAGCTTGGTTTGTGGTACAGCAACCCTAGCAAACGAATAGCATGTGACAACCACGTAGGGAAGACAGGCTGGCCTCGCGGGCTGAAAACACAGGCCTGGGTGTGAAGAATGGTAGATCAAAACCTGCTGTGGGATTCAGTGGTGACATCCGTGGGTATCTTCCAGCCCGTCTCCCAAAACTGCCACAAGCTGCAGGCTTGGTACCCTGAAGGCAGCCAGGGGAGACGCAGGAGAGAAGATGAGGCAGCCAGGATGGGCCGCGAAGGAAACAGGCTGCATAATCGCTCCCCTGGATAAGCCAGAGCCTACTCAGCAAGCTCTGGGAGACAGTGGATGACAGGGAAGCCTGGCATGCTCCATGGGGTTGCACAGAGTCGGACACAACTTAGCCACTGGACAACAAACAACAACAATGAATGCTCATCAGTCCCTTGTCTGGGCAAGGAAAATGAAGAAACCTAACCACATCTCCAGAACTTATTTTTAACAGCTTGGTTTTGTTTTTGTTTGTTTGTTTGTTTTTTTTAAAGAGGTTGGCTGAGGGAAAGATATAATAATATGATGATCTCAAATGAGGTCTGAGAATTCTCTGTGTCTGGATCACCTTTCATGTAACTCCCCAAAGTAGCTAGGAGCTGGCATCTCAGCAGAACCATCTGAACAGCCTCTCATGGTGACAGAGGGGCTTCCTACTGAATGGGCCCAGTCTGCAGAGGCCAGGCTAGCGGGCACCATTAGCTTCTTGGCCATAAGGCTCTGCAATCACCTTTATACTCTCTCTAGCATAACAGGGAGCCTCCAGAGACACAGTCGTTGTTTGGGGGATGGCCCCAGATATGCAGGCTCGGTATTTTTCCTGGAAGGATGTTTGCCTGCTTGGAAGTGCTGGACTTCATTTGGGGCCCAACAGGGGCCAGACTGATGCATTAGGGCCTTGGGGCACCTGGCAGGGAGGCAGGAGGGGGTTCTGGTTGAGCTACTCTNCAAACTACCAGAAGCTAGGAGAGAGGCATGGAGAAGACGATCCTTCACGACCCTTTGAAGGAACAGACCATGCCGAACACCCTGATCTTGGATATCTAGCTTCCAAGAGCTGTGAGACAATACATCTCTGTTGTTTAAGCCAGCTTGGTTTGTGGTACAGCAACCCTAGCAAACGAATAGCATGTGACAACCACGTAGGGAAGACAGGCTGGCCTCGCGGGCTGAAAACACAGGCCTGGGTGTGAAGAATGGTAGATCAAAACCTGCTGTGGGATTCAGTGGTGACATCCGTGGGTATCTTCCAGCCCGTCTCCCAAAACTGCCACAAGCTGCAGGCTTGGTACCCTGAAGGCAGCCAGGGGAGACGCAGGAGAGAAGATGAGGCAGCCAGGATGGGCCGCGAAGGAAACAGGCTGCATAATCGCTCCCCTGGATAAGCCAGAGCCTACTCAGCAAGCTCTGGGAGACAGTGGATGACAGGGAAGCCTGGCATGCTCCATGGGGTTGCACAGAGTCGGACACAACTTAGCCACTGGACAACAAACAACAACAATGAATGCTCATCAGTCCCTTGTCTGGGCAAGGAAAATGAAGAAACCTAACCACATCTCCAGAACTTATTTTTAACAGCTTGGTTTTGTTTTTGTTTGTTTGTTTGTTTTTTTTAAAGAGGTTGGCTGAGGGAAAGATATAATAATATGATGATCTCAAATGAGGTCTGAGAATTCTCTGTGTCTGGATCACCTTTCATGTAACTCCCCAAAGTAGCTAGGAGCTGGCATCTCAGCAGAACCATCTGAACAGCCTCTCATGGTGACAGAGAGGCTTCCTACTGAATGGGCCCAGTCTGCAGAGGCCAGGCTAGCGGGCACCATTAGCTTCTTGGCCATAAGGCTCTGCAATCACCTTTATACTCTCTCTAGCATAACAGGGAGCCTCCAGAGACACAGTCGTTGTTTGGGGGATGGCCCCAGATATGCAGGCTCGGTATTTTTCCTGGAAGGATGTTTGCCTGCTTGGAAGTGCTGGACTTCATTTGGGGCCCAACAGGGGCCAGACTGATGCATTAGGGCCTTGGGGCACCTGGCAGGGAGGCAGGAGGGGGTTCTGGTTGAGCTACTCTCTGTGGGTCTCGCTGGGATCCCTGACATGGACGGCCTTCCTCTCCTCCCCATTCCAGGTGCCTCCTTGCAGAAGCCACCTCCTCCAGAGGGACAGCCACTGCCATGAAAACAGACTGGCATGTTTTGGTCAAAAGTTGTATCCTGGATACAATGTAGCTGGTTTCAAGCTCCCACCAGCACCCCCTTCACTGCCCTACCCTGCAACAATTATTTCTGGAAGACTCAAAGCAAATGAGGTTATAACAGTGGCATTTCAGGCAGTGCAATGGGCGGCTGTGAAGTTATTTCTGGGCTGCAGTGAGCAGGGTGGCAGGTAGGAGGACAGGGAGAGATTGCACCGTTGGCACTACCGTTGGATACTCAGGTGACCGCCTGCTCCAAGGCCAGCTTTTCTGGTGTGTGAGGCCAGCTGTTTCGATTGCAGCTTCCCCGGCTGAGCCTCTATGCCCACTGCCAGCTGCCTGCCTCCCTGGTCAGCCCCCTACCTCCACTCAGCAGCCCTGTGTGTGCCTGTCAGCCCGTGATGGAGAGCTGCGAGCGACACAAAGGGGGCGCTGGTGCCTGGTGTCCACTGGGGACAAGGGTGGAGCCACTCAGGCGCTCCCTCGTGATCTTCCCAGGCAGTGCCAGCCCAGACTCTGGCCAGCAGCTGCTCAATCACAAGCTATTCTTGGAACGTCCTCTGGGCACGCTGTTTGGACAGGCGGTTGGAGTTTCTGGTTCCCTCGACCAGTTCAGCCCAGAAATGTAGACTCTGAAGTCTTTGGCTGGTGGTGCATTTGAAAGATAAGGGAACTGGGCAGTCAGCCCATAGCTGGTGACTCGGGAAGTGGGGGAGGTAAAGAAGAGGAGGGGCAGGGAGGCCGAATGAGGCGGCTGGGGCAAGCACAAGGCGGGGTGGCAAAAAAAGGCATGGGTTCCAATCCATCCCAACTTTGATCCTTACCAGCAAGTGATCACAGTGAAGTCAATGGGCTTCTCTGGGCCTCAGTTTCCTCATCTGAGAAATGGGGCTAACCCTCCCAGCTCTGAATCTCCCGACAGGGCAGAACCTCCAAGGTATTAAATAGTTACTGCTTACTCACTGGTGGGTGGGGAAAGTGGTGGAGGGCAGGAAGCTGAGCTGGGGAAGAGCTGTGAGCTGCACTAAAAAGGCTGTGTCGGGACTTCCCGACACACTGGACACTGTGGTCCAGTGGCTGGGACTCTATGCTCCCAATGTGGAGGGGCTTGGGTTCCATCCCTAAGTCAGGCAACTAGATCCCAAGTGCCGCACCTAAGACCTGGAGCAGCCAAGTAAATTTTTTTTAAAAAAGCTGTATGACTAACATTCCACAAAAGCCAGGACGAAGGGACCAGACAGACCCAGATGGGTGCCTGAGAGTGAAGGATGGAGAGGGAGACAGGCGTGGAACCATCTTATGAATGGCCACTCCCTTCCCTGGTCCCCAGGGAAGATCCATTTCTGCCCCAGGCTCTGAGCTCGTGGTCACCCTGATGCAGCTTCCGGTCAGCGGCCGAGGCGGACAAAGGTGACTGCTGTCCTGTCTGGGCTGGTCAAAAGCCTTCTGTGCCTGTTTGATCTCCCACTTATCCCCTAGAAGACCGGGGCAGCCATGGGACTAGCCACCTGCACCCCGTGGAAGAAAGATTCTGAATTCTCTCTCCCTCTCTGTCTGTCTCAGGCTCCCAGATTCCAGCTGCTTCTCCAGCTGGGCTCAGACCCCAGGTCTTGCTGGGCAACCAAAGGCCAAACTAAAGGGGAAATGGGGTTTGAGAACAGAGTCCTTTCCGGAACAGTCTGGAAAAAAGAGGACCAGATACCACAGCCAACTCAAGTGTGGGTAGAACTAGTAGGAAAAAAAGAGTGTTGGCTAATTCTGATTATCTTTCCTCTGGATTTTACCTAGTTTGAGATTTGCAAAGACCAACCACTTAATTACCTGTTTTAGTGAAAGGGGGCTGGAGTGGACAAATAGAAAGTCAGAACAACACTGCTTCAGAAGGAAGCCTTAGAATTACACGTGACTTGGAATTACAGTGCCAGAGATGCTGTAAGTGCAGTGCTGGTGGAGCAGAGGTGCTGGGAAGGTCTGACTGTTAAAGGGAAGGAGCTGCTGAGGGAACAAGATGCTGCTCTCTTGGTCTTATCTTTCCCTTAGCCAAGGGAGGGGCTGTGTGAGCTCATAAACGTTTTCTCTAGTTCCCCAGGATTTAAGCCAAAGCATGTAAGATCACTTCTGCTTGTCCTAGGGCTTCCTTGGTAGCTGAGACGGTAAAGAATCTGCCTTCAATGCAGGAGACCTGGGTTTGATCCCTGGGTTTGGAAGATCTCCTGGAAAAGGAAATAGCTAGCTACCCATTCCAGTATTCTTGCCTGGAGAATTCCATGGACAGAGGAACCTGTCAGGCTACAGTCCACGGGGTTGCAAAGAGCTGGACATGACAGAGCGAATAACACTTTCACTTTTCACTTCCTGCTCATCCTTACACGCAAGTGGGGCTAGAGGACAGATCAGGATTTCAGCGAAAGGAATCCCACTTCTTACCAAGCACTGGATGGGAAATCTTAACCAGGTATACTGAGTACATCGGAGAATCAAGACCACAGGGCTCCTTCTCCCCGAAGATGAGGTTACAGTGAACGCTGGTTGCTTCTGTCTGCTCAGCAAACTGATCTTGCCTGGGGTCTGTCCCTCCCTTAACTTCAGTCCGTGGGAACTGGGTGCAGTTAAAGCTACTCCAAGCTTCAGGTGTGAGAATGAGACCAGACCAGACCTATGATGCACTGCCCTGTAACTGGCTTAGGGGTGGTCATGTGACCTGGTCAGAGCCAATGAGACTCAAGTCTGTGACCCTGTGGGAGATTCTCTTTTCCCGCTGAAGTTTCATACCAGAAAGCAGAAGCCTGAGCTGATGATGGCTGTACTGCCACCCAAGAATACAGCACACAGAAAGGAAAACTGGGGTAGAGGTAGAGGGAACGAGGCAAAGCCCTGAAGACAAGGCCTGGATCCCAGATGAATCTAAAGCCAAGATGACCTGAAAATTGTTAGTTGCTTGACCAACAGTTTATCTTAAGTTACTTAGAGGTGCGTTTCAAGTGCCATGGGAAGATTACAAACTAATACATGGCCAACATGGTGTTGAGATCCAGGGGAGGCCTATCAATGAATAGTTTCAAGCTTCACCCCCAGGAAATATTTATCCCTAAGCAGAACTGGGGACCACACTCCCTCCCAAATCCAGCAAATGGAGGGCCAAGCAAACAACGTGTAAAACTGGCCAAGAGCGACTTGGAAGAAAACCACATCTTTAACCCCACACTCTAGAGGGAGGCCAGCCTTTCCCAGGGCCCAGCATTTGAACAAGTCATCCCTTTCTAAGGGCAAAACAAAAACAAAAACCAACCCAGGGACTTCCCTGGCGGTCCAGTACCCACTGGACTTCTAACATAGAGGGTGCAGATTTGATCCCTGGTTGGGGACCTAGGATCCCACATGCCTCAACGCCAAGAAACCAAAACATAAAACAGAAGGAATATTGTAACAAATTCAGTAAAGACTTTAAAAATAGTCCACATGAAAAAAAAAATCTTAAAAAAAAAAAAGACTGCACTTCCAACGCAGGAGGTGTGGGCTCAATCCTTGGTCAGGGAACTAG
The DNA here is from genome assembly GCA_006410875.1 of Neotragus pygmaeus. NCBI lineage: Eukaryota > Metazoa > Chordata > Mammalia > Artiodactyla > Bovidae > Neotragus > Neotragus pygmaeus. The sequence continues at coordinate 818,404 of SJYV01019135.1, forward strand.
GATCCCATACGCCGCCCAGCCCAATCAAAAACCAAAACCAAATAAAACCAAACAAAGANCATGAAAAAAAAAATCTTAAAAAAAAAAAAGACTGCACTTCCAACGCAGGAGGTGTGGGCTCAATCCTTGGTCAGGGAACTAGGATCCCATACGCCGCCCAGCCCAATCAAAAACCAAAACCAAATAAAACCAAACAAAGACTAAAAGCAGAAGGTCCAGCACTTTGCATTCCCTTCCCATCCCCCAACGCTGAAGCTTAAGTCAATTCACAGGTTAAGAACTAGTTGAGGATTTTCAAACATAAATGGGCTTTAAAGTTTGAGGCATCCAAGTAACACCCCAATTCCCTTCTCCAAACATCCCAGCTAGCTTTCCAACCCAGGCCACTCACTTTCACAAAGCTTCCACCAGGGTCTGTGTGGAAGAACTGAGGCTTCTTTTACAATAAGTTGTAAGGCTGAGAGCCAGGAAGACCCTCTTAGGGGAGAACAGGAGGCCACAAGACAACTGGGAGTGGGAGGCCCTCCTGCAGTTTAAAATGGGAGCTCTGGGCTGCCCGGGTTTGAACTCTGAGTCTGCCTCTTATTAGCTGTATGACCCTGGGCAGGTGACTGACTTCAGTGCCTCAGTTTCCTTAACTGTAAAATGGGAATGACAATGCCTCCACCTCACAGGGCTCTTGGAAAAGACCCTGATGCTGGGAAAGACTGAGGACAGAAGAAGGGGCGACAGAGAACGAGATGGTTGGATGGCATCACTGATTCCACGGACATGAGTTTAAGCAAACTCTGGAAGATAGTGAAGGACAGGGAAGCCTGGTGTGCTGCAGTCCATGGGGTCGCAAAAAGTTGGACACGACTAAGCGACTGAACAATAACACAGGGTTATGGTGAGGACTCAATCTGCCGGGACAATACTGGGCACACAGTACATTCTTAGAAGATATTAGCACATAGTAGGTTCTTAGTAGATATTAGCTAATGAGACTAGAGCTTAACCCTTTATCTGAAGGGTTGCAGGGGTCCATGAACCAAAAACTGTTGGCAAAATTGTATGATTTCCTCCCCCAACCTCTCCAGGAAATGGTCTGCAACCTCTCATCTGAGTCTCAAAGGAGTCTTTTGATGCGAGGATCCCTGAAGTGGCTTTAAGCCTAGTTGAGGGCAATGACTAGGTTGCTCTTTTTCTTGTGTGTTCCCCACAGCAACCAGGAGCTGCCTCTGTATGTATTATGCACCAATGAATACTTAATAGAGAGATGGAGGGACAGATAAAGTCATCACAGAAAAGCATAGATAGGGTGGACCCGCGGCCATTCGGACATCTCAGAGCTGGGGTTTCAAGCCCTTAAGGCGCACAAACCTTCCCCACCACACAGTATTTGCTGTCTTCAGAGACATGCCCCACCTGATACACTCAAGCAAGCCCTGAGCGTCAGCCATAGGTCCCAGCCCTTTCCCGCCCTCTCGGCCTTCCCCAAACCTCTCTGCCCAGGAGCCAACCTCCATCCCCCTAGAAGGAACTCAGCCTTCAAGGTAAAGAGGTGAACGCCATGTGAAGGGCTAGGCCCAGAGTGCCCCAGGGTTAGGTCCATCTCAGCGGAAGGTGGTTAGTGACAAGCCCCGGCCTGGAGCAGGTGCCCAGGAGAAGTGAGAGGCCGTGTGAACCACCAGCTCAGCCGCCAATGAGCAGCTCCAGACACCGGAAGCGCAGCACTTACAGTCGCTTGATCCCAGACTCGGGCTGGGGAGACATTCTCGGGTGGGCAATGGGTGGCGGTTGGGGTATTTGATTTTCCTCTTCGATTTCTTCACTGGAAGGAGTTGAAAGACATGAGGTTAGAGAGTCAACAATTCCATGAAAGCTGAAATATTCCAAAGGCACTGTCTGGTGGTCTGAGAGGGCACATGCTTTTACAAGAGAGTGATAATAAGGGACTCAGGAGGACAACAACAGTGGCCTTTGCCCCACAAGCTCTCTGCCTCAGGGGCTGGCTTCTGGAATGGCCAGTTAAGAGGAAGGATATGTCTTGGAGGCAATGCACACAGGCGTCTGCAGGCCCTTTGACCCAGTGGGCCACGCGTGAGAAATTTCAGGAAGGTACCCATATCTTTTTTTAAGTTTACTTTGGAGAGTCTAGCCAAATAGAATGATTTCCAATTTTCTGTTCTTGCCAAATGTTTCCTTATCTCCACGCCTTTGTGATTCATTCTGCCTGGAATATGCCACCCACAACATCTCCCATATCTAAGAAGTACCCTGTCCTTTAGAGAAGGACCAGTTCAAACGCCACCTCCTCCATGAAGCCTTCCTGATTTCCAGCCCATCCCCAAGCCAGAAGAGATTTCTCTCTTCTTCAAGCAGCCAGCGCACACACTGTCATAAAGCTTTCTTACGTGGCAGACTCACAGTGGGTTTTCAAGAAGCATGTATGGCACTGTATTTTCTCTGATGTCTTATCTTCCCTACAAGGGCAGGGCCCACATTGGTCCTTCCTTCCAGTTTTCTATTCAACAGGCACTTGTGCACCTACTCTGGGCTAAGCTGCATCCTGAGTGCTGGGAACTTAGTTATGAACAAGATAAGTAGGGTTTCTGGTGCCATGATGGTGCAGTCTGGTGTGGAAACAGACAATAAAACCAGCACGTTCCTGAACAGGAGAATGTGAAATGGTGGAAAAAGCCAGGAAGAAAGTAAAACTGAGGGGGGTGTGGGACTTCCCTGGTGGTGCAGTGAGTAAGAATCCACCTGCCAAAGCAGGAGGACATGGGTTGACCCCTGGTCAGGGAAGATTCCACAGGCTGTGGAGCACCAAGCCCGCACGAGGGCCTGAGAGCCAAAAGTACTGAAGCCTGTGCTCCACAATGAGAAGCCTGAGCACCACCGCAACGAGGAGTAGCCCCTGCTCGTTGCAACTGGAGAAAGCCTGCACAAAACAACGAAGACACAGCACAGCCAAAAAGAGAGCAAAACTGAGCAAAATGACAGACTGTGACTAGGACAGAACGCTCCTTTGAAGGGGTGGCGATGGTGAAGGAAGGCCTCTCTCAGGACGTGACCCCTGACCCAGACCCCGAGTGACCAGGAGCCAACTATGGCAAGAGTCATGCGGAAGGTCTGTCCAGCTGCAGGAGCAGCACGTGCAAAGGTCCTGAAGTGACCCGAACCGAGCAAGGTGCGTTTTGCGGAACCAATAGAAGGGCAATGTGTACAAAGCTGGGGCTTCCCAGGTGGCGCTAGTGGTAAAGAACCCACTTGCCAATGCAGGACACATGAGACATGGGTTCGATCCCTGGGTCAGGAAGATCTCCTGGAGAAGGGAATGGCAACCCACTCCAGTGTTCTTGCCTGGAGAATCCCACGGATAGAGGAGCCTGGCAGGCTACAGTCCACAGGGTCACACAGAGTTGGACACAATTGAGCAACTAAGCACATGTACAAAGCTGAACGAGTGTGAGGTGGCATGATATGAGATAGTTTAAGTCGGGAAAGTGCTGTGCATAGAACTTTCCAGGAGAAGGGGAATGTTTTTCTTCACTGTTCAATATGTGGCAGTCAGCGACAAGTGCTGATGGAACACTTGAAATGTGGTGAGTGCCACTGAGGAATTGAATTTTACATTTTACTTAAGTTTAATGCATTTAAATAGCCACACATGGCTAGTGGCTACTGTGTGTGCAAGGACTTCATTGATCACGGAAGAACTAAATGATCAAAAATATTAGGCTAGGTAGCTCCATCATCTCTGTTATTTTTTTTTTTCCTTTTTATCCCCCACCATCTCTTATCTGTAATTCCCAAATCCAAACAGCTCCAAAAACCAAAATTCGCTTTTTCGGTCATTCATTTGGTGGCAAACTCTGAAATGAAAGCTCGTGAGGCTGTTTATCGTCTTGACTGATCCCACTGATTCTGTGTGAATGTTCACATCTTTTGCTGCAAAAATATTCTTGTGTTTGATTTGGGGGGAGCCGCCCCAGAACTCACATGTAGTATAAGGTCATAAGGTAATACAGTATTTATAATATTCCTTTCTAAATGCTGGAAAAGTTCTGAATTATAAGAGGAATCTCAGCCCCAGAGTTTCAGAAAGGAATTCTGAGTTGGTATGTAAGTGCTTCAGGCCATCGATGATGCCCACAACGGACACAGGTGCAGCCCTTGTCTTCCAGGTGTGAATTTGTCCCCAGACTCCGAACAACCTCAGAATGGAGCCAGCCTGGGAGCTCCGCGGAACACTCACCTCTTATAGTATGCCAGCTCTTCTTGCAACAAAAACACCTTGGACTTGAGCTCGTTCCTTTCATGTAGCACGTCTCGCAGCTCCTGCAGTGTGAACCGGGGGCGGTTGGGGTCCTTGAGATCCATGGCCACCTTCTCCGCCTCGGAGACACACTCTTCTCCGCCCAGCTCCGCCTGGAGGGGGCAGAGATGCTGCTAATGAATTCCTGACCACAGCCACTAGCACCCACTCTGCATCCTGCCGGAGCCTGAATTTCCCACCCTCCCCAGGGCCTGAGCAGCTTGCCGAGGGTGCTATTTTAAGAACTTGCGGGCGGCCTCTGCTCACGTTCTGTGCAGTCAGCATTCATCCCTTGGGAGAGCACAGCCAGTGGCCACCTGCGCGCTGTTTGCCTTCTCAATACCCAGACCCACAGTCCCGTTGCCTCCCCAGTTGACTCAGGGTTTTAATTACAAATAACATTAAAAGGTGTCAGAGGAGAAGAAACTCAATGCTCCCGCAGAGCCACCATCCTCTTAAGTCTGCCTGGTTTCCCTTTCCCATGTTCTTGCTTCATTTTCTAACCAATTGGCATATTCAGTCCTGTCTGGCTCTTTGCGACCCCATGGACTCTAGCCTGCCGGGCTCCTCCCTCCATGGGAATTACCCAGGCAAGAATACTGGAGTGGGTTGCCATTTCCTCCTCCAGGGGGTCTTCCCATCCCGAGAATCAAATCCGAGCGTATTGCATCTCCTCTTTTGTCCACTGTGCCTCCTAGGAAGGCCTTTCTAATAGAGGCTATTAGGCCAAAGTCGTTGGAAGCAGATCCAGTGTGCCATTCTCTATTCCTTTTTCCTTTGATAAGAAGTCATAAACAGTTTCCTATTTGTTACTGGCCTTCTGGTTAAGCCCACTCCTCCCCAGGGGTGGTGGGGATCTATTCGCTGGCGTTCCGTCGAAGCCCTGGTACGGGTGGAGGTGGGAGGTTAACATCATAGCTGACGCAGGGCATTTACTTCTCTTCCATGGGGGTCACACAGATGGATCCTCATCTGCTAAGTTTCCAGACCCAAACCCCATACTCCTGCTCTCTTCCACAGCAAGGAGTTTTGTTGTTGTTTTTTTCTAATTGTGATAAAATTCCACTTAACACAAAATCTCCATTTTAAAATGCACCATTCAGGGATTTCCCTAGCAGTCCAGGGGTTAAGCTTCTGCACTCTCAGTGCAGGGGCCCCAGGTTCAATCCCTGGTTGGAGAACTAAGATCCTACATACCACTTGGCATGGCAAAAAATTAAAAAGAAAATAAAATTCAATATAAAAAATCAAAACCCTATTAAAAATAAAACACACAATTCCATGGTATTAGATGGCACAGTGGTAAAGAATCTGCCTGCCAATGTAGGAGCAGGAGACACAGATTCAATCCCTGGGTTGGGAAGGTCTCCTGGAGAAGGAAACAGCAACCCACTCCAGTATTCTTGCCTGGAGAATTCCATGGAGAGAGGAGCCTGGCGGGCTACAGTCCATGGGGTCACAAAGAGTTGGACGTGACTGAGCATGCATGTGTGTAGCCATTCATGGTGCAGTGCAACCACTTCTGAGTAGTTTCAAAACATTTTCCAGAGGAAACTCCACACCCATCAGCAGTCCCCCTTCCCCGCAGCCTCTGGCAACCACCATCTGCTTTCTGTTTCTCTATGAGTCTGCCTTTTCTGGACATTTTCTAGAAATGGAATCATATAACATGTGGCTTTTGGTGACTGGTTTCTTTCACTCAAGTTTTCAAGGTCCATCTACATTGTTGGACTGTTGCACAGAGTTGGGCTGAGCGCCGAAGAATTGATGCTTTTGAACTGTGGTGTTGGAGAAGACTCTTGAGAGTCCCTTGGACTGCAAGGAGATCCAACCAGTCCATTCTGAAGGAGATCAGCCCTGGGATTTCTTTGGAAGGAATGATGCTAAAGCTGAAGCTCCAGTACTTTGGCCACCTCATGCGAAGAGTTGACTCATTGGAAAAGACTTTGATGCTGGGAGGGATTGGGGGCAGGAGGAGAAGGGGACGACCGAGTATGAGATGGCTGGATGGCATCACGGACTCGGTGGATGTGAGTCTGGGTGAACTCTGAGAGATGGTGATGAACAGGGAGGCCTGGCGTGCTGCGATTCATGGGGTCGCAAAGAGTCGGACACGACTGAGTGACTGAACTGAACTGAACTGATCTACATTGTAGCCCGTGTCAGCGTGTCATTCCTTTTCATCGCTAAATAATATTCCACTGAGTGAATAGACCACATTTTGTTTATCCTTTTATCCACTGATGGACACCTGAGTTGTTTCTACCTTTCGACTATTGTGAACACTGCTGCCATGAACATCTCTGTGGAAAGATTTGTTTGAATACCTCAGTTCCGTGGGGTATACATTTTAGGAGTGGAATTGCTGGGTCATATGGTGAGTCTATGTTTAATTTCTGGAGGAACTGCCAAACTGTTTTCCACAGTGGCTGCCCCCTTTTACATTCCTGTAAGTCTCCACATCCTTGCCAACATTTTTTTCTTTTTTTGATAGCAAGGAAGTTTTTGCAAGCTTTCCAGGTCCAAGCTGGCCATATCGGCAGGTGGCCCACACTCTACAGGCAGGTGTAGGGTTCCTGACAGCCTCGCATTGCCAATGTCCCATGATTGTCCAGAAGGAGTGGACAAAAGCTTAGGACAACAGAGGGAAAGCTTTGGACCGAGGGATAGGGATGGAAATATAGAACTGGCTCCTCCCCAACCAAAATCCCACAGAAGCACAAGGAAAAAGGGACGCCAGCCTAGATGGGCCAGGTGGCTGAAGGGCTACAGGAGACAGAGCTGAGATGCCTCACGTCCGGAGAGCCAAGGACGTGCTGTTCTGGGAGAGGACAGTTGAAAGGAGACACCACCCACCAGAGATCAGGTGACGGCAGAGGCACCCGGCAGGCGTGGGATGGGAAGCGGGTCTGAGCCGGAGTCGGGGCCGAGCAGGGGCAGCAGGGAGGGGTCTGGAGGTGGTGGGAAGCAAACCGGGCACATGCTGCCCACCCAAGCCGGCTGGGCAGCAGAGCGGGGCCCCTTCCCACCCAAGAACTGGCGAGGAGACAGGGGATTAACACCCCAGGAAGGCACTCTTTGGTGGTCGGTGATGCCACACCTTCAAAGGACTGTGTTCTCAGGGTACATCTTCAATGGGCTTTTTTTTTTTTT
>SJYV01019135.1:825925-849896 GCA_006410875.1 Neotragus pygmaeus
TGATGTTCAAGCTGGTTTTAGACAAGGCAGAGGAACCAGAGATCAAATTGCCAACATCTGCTGGATCATGGAAAAAGCAAGAGTGTTACAGAAAAACATCTATTTCTGCTTTATTGACTAGGCCAAAGCCTTTGACTGTGTGGATGACAATAAACTGGAAAATTCTGAAAAAGATGGGATTACCAGACCACCTAACCTGCCTCTTGAGAAATCTGTATGCAGGACAGGAAGCAACAGTTTGAACTGGACGTTGAACAACAGACTGGTTCCCAATAGGAAAAGGAGTACGTCAAGGCTGTATATAGTTACCCTCCTTATTTAACTTCTATGCAGAGTACATCATGAGAAACGCAGGACTGGAAGAAACACAAGCTGGAACCAAGCTTGCTGGGAGAAATATCAATAACCTCAGATATGCAGATGACATCACCCTTAAGGCAGAAAGTGAAGAGGAACTAAAAAGCCGCTTGATGAAAGTGAAAGAGGAGAGAGAAAAAGTTGGCTTAAAGCTCAGCATTCAGAAAACTAAGATCATGACATCCATTCCCACCACTCCATGGGAAATAGATGGAGAAACAGTGGAAACAGTGTCAGACTTTATATTTTTGAGCTCCAAAATCACTGCAGATGGTGTTTGCAGCCATGAAATTAAAAGTAGCTTAGTCCTTGGAAGAAAAGTTATGACCAACCTAGATAGCATATTCAAAAGCAGAGACATTACTTAGCCGACAAAGTCCGTCTAGTCAAGCGTATGGTTTTCCCCCAGTGGTCATGTATGGATGTGAGAGTTGGACTGTGAAGAAGGCTGAGCGCCGAAGAATTGATGCTTTTGAACTGTGGTGTTGGAGAAGACTCTTGAGAGTCCCTTGGACTGCAAGGAGATCCAACCAGTCCATTCTGAAGGAGATCAGCCCTGGGATTTCTTTGGAAGGAATGATGCTAAAGCTGAAGCTCCAGTACTTTGGCCACCTCATGCGAAGAGTTGACTCATTGGAAAAGACTTTGATGCTGGGAGGGATTGGGGGCAGGAGGAGAAGGGGACGACCGAGTATGAGATGGCTGGATGGCATCACGGACTCGGTGGATGTGAGTCTGGGTGAACTCTGAGAGATGGTGATGAACAGGGAGGCCTGGCGTGCTGCGATTCATGGGGTCGCAAAGAGTCGGACACGACTGAGTGACTGAACTGAACTGAACTGATCTACATTGTAGCCCGTGTCAGCGTGTCATTCCTTTTCATCGCTAAATAATATTCCACTGAGTGAATAGACCACATTTTGTTTATCCTTTTATCCACTGATGGACACCTGAGTTGTTTCTACCTTTCGACTATTGTGAACACTGCTGCCATGAACATCTCTGTGGAAAGATTTGTTTGAATACCTCAGTTCCGTGGGGTATACATTTTAGGAGTGGAATTGCTGGGTCATATGGTGAGTCTATGTTTAATTTCTGGAGGAACTGCCAAACTGTTTTCCACAGTGGCTGCCCCCTTTTACATTCCTGTAAGTCTCCACATCCTTGCCAACATTTTTTTCTTTTTTTGATAGCAAGGAAGTTTTTGCAAGCTTTCCAGGTCCAAGCTGGCCATATCGGCAGGTGGCCCACACTCTACAGGCAGGTGTAGGGTTCCTGACAGCCTCGCATTGCCAATGTCCCATGATTGTCCAGAAGGAGTGGACAAAAGCTTAGGACAACAGAGGGAAAGCTTTGGACCGAGGGATAGGGATGGAAATACAGAACTGGCTCCTCCCCAACCAAAATCCCACAGAAGCACAAGGAAAAAGGGACGCCAGCCTAGATGGGCCAGGTGGCTGAAGGGCTACAGGAGACAGAGCTGAGATGCCTCACGTCCGGAGAGCCAAGGACGTGCTGTTCTGGGAGAGGACAGTTGAAAGGAGACACCACCCACCAGAGATCAGGTGACGGCAGAGGCACCCGGCAGGCGTGGGATGGGAAGCGGGTCTGAGCCGGAGTCGGGGCCGAGCAGGGGCAGCAGGGAGGGGTCTGGAGGTGGTGGGAAGCAAACCGGGCACATGCTGCCCACCCAAGCCGGCTGGGCAGCAGAGCGGGGCCCCTTCCCACCCAAGAACTGGCGAGGAGACAGGGGATTAACACCCCAGGAAGGCACTCTTTGGTGGTCGGTGATGCCACACCTTCAAAGGACTGTGTTCTCAGGGTACATCTTCAATGGGCTTTTTTTTTTTTTTGGCTGTACCACTGGCATGTGGGATCTTAGCTCCCCAACTAGGGATCGAACCTGCACCCCTGGCATTGGAAGCATGGAGTCTTAACCACTGGACCACCAGGGAAGTCCATCTTCAGTGTTTAACTCCCTCTGCAGAGCCTTTGGGGCCGCTCCTTGGACCACCTGATGACCATACATTCAGACAGTATCCTCTACCCAAGATCATGTAGAACAAATGCTTAATACACAGCAAGCACTCACTAATGCCAGTTGTCTTCTTTTCCTCTGCCCAGGTTAACCACAGAGCATCCTCGGAGGTGTGTGTGTGAGTTAGTCGCGCAGTTGTGTCCAACTCTTTGCAACCCCATGGACTGTAGCCTGCCAGGCTCCTCTGTCCATGGACTTTCCAGGCAAAAAGACAGGAGTGCACTGCCATTCCCTTCTCCAGGGGATCTTCCCAACCCAGGGATCAATGCCAGGTCTAATATTCACTTAATATGACTGAGCACCAACTTTGTGCCTGCTGGTCACTGAGCTAATGAGACGAATCAGACAGGTGGAGGTAGAGGAAAGATACACACAAATAGAAACTTATAAGATGATATAATGAAAGGTGCAAGGACACCAGTTCTGAGGAGGACCACAGAAGATGTCACTGCAGATGTGGTCTCTGTGCACAGGGTCTGGAGGGAGTGTAGGAGCTCACCAAGAACTCTGGGCCCACCTCAGTGGCTCCACTTCCACCCCACCCCCCTTTTATTTGATTCTGTGTTCTAAAACTCCTTTGAAGTAGTTGCCAATTGTTTTAGATCAGGAGATTTCACATTAAAGTTTGGGTTTCGGGCTTCCTTTTGGGAAAAAAATTGGGAAACTAGGTCACATGGAGTCTACATGGCAACACTGGGCTGGTGCTGGGTAGCAGCTACGTCCTTTTATGTGCTGTTTCCATGGCTGCACACTCACCTCCTCTTTTTCCTTCTCTGCCTAGATGCCATATGTGTTAAAGGCTGTAGACAGAAATCTCAGGCTCACACACTCCCTTCCAGCCCCTCCTTCTTCAAACAACCCAGGCTCTTACACTCACTGGGCAAGTCCCCTGCCTCTTTCTGTCTCTGGGATGCGCCAGCTGACGGATGACCACATGCCTGGGGAAGACATAAAGCCCTTCAGGAGGGTTCCCAACCCCTCACTTTCCCAGAGGGCTCTGGGCAAGCTGCCTGCTCCTTTCCGGGCCCCTGTTTCCCCATCGAGCCCTAAAAAACCCATTAATATTTCTAAGGGCTCTTCCCACGCCTACATCAGGCATTCCTATGAATACAGGCTTTCAAGGTACGGTAGTTCCCTGCTCACCTCCATGGGTTGTCCTTACCCAAGACACCAAAGGGCTTGCTCAGAACCTGAGTTCTTTATCTCTGGCAAAAAGATAGTTCTTTTATCAGAGGAGCAACCTGATCTCCTTAGAGCTTGAGGGATGCCGAGACAGGTGTGGAAAAAAAAGTCCTGACTTCTGGGACTGCTGCCTGGAAGTGCAGAAGAGGATGAGATTGGGGCTTCAGCTTTTCCGGAGGCCACCAGGCACTGCTGCAGTGCCCTGAGCAGCCCAGTCCTCGAGAGACATGGCCAAGGCTCTTCCAACATGGCAATCGGGTCCATCAGCAGCGAGCCTTCTAGACTTACCCCATGAGCGACCACAGAGGCGGCTCGGGTTATCGCTGACTGTCTGTGGTCCCCTGAGGCTCTCTGGGCACAGCTTGAGGGAGATGCCTGAGGCCCCAGGTACTCCCCAGGGAGGCCCAAGAGACCAGCCAACAAGTGGCCCCTGGGGCCTGTGCAGAGGCCTTAGGGAGACAATATCCTCCATCGGGGCCCTCCATCCTGAGGCCTGGCCCCCTGGGCATGCTCCCCTCACCCCACCACTGCCTGGGTCTAGCAAGATCACTTCCTGTGCTCCCAAGGCCCCTGGAACATACTTCTGAGCAGCCCTGGCCCAGCAGTGGGGAATGACTGTGCTCTGGTCACCCTTGGTAGCCCCGGGCTAAGATAAATTCAGTGCCCAAAACCCTGGTTCACAGGCCAGCCATCAGGCCCCTCTCTGCTTTCCCTGTATACTTAAAAACAAACAACCAACTAGAAACAGACTCACAGGCTTAGAAAAGGAACTTAGAGTCACTAGGGGGAAGGATGAGGGGAAGGGATAGTTAGGGAGTTTGGGATCAACATGTACACTCTGCTAAATTTAACACGGATAACCAATAAGGACCTACTGTGTACCACAGGGAACTCTGCCATATGTCATGTGGCAGCCTGAATAGGAGGGGAGTCTGGGGGAGAATGGATACATGTATAGGTATGGCTGAGTCACTTTACTGTGTACCTGACACTATCACAACATCGTTAATCAGCTACACTCCATATAAGAAACAAACAAACAAAAACCCCCCAACTTACTAAGTCAGAACTTAAAAGGCGGAGACACTGACATCAAGGAGGTACTATTCACTTTAAGTTTTCTTACTGGTTTTATATAAAGTCCTTTAAACAAGAAGCCAACTTCATTTTCTTAAGGGTTTATATGTCCAACTGCCAAAGGCAGGACAACCATCAGTTAAACTGTGAGAAGCTGGATGAGCTAGAAAACATGCTGAGCAGGAAGGCAGTCAGGATCACATGGTGCATGAGTCCATTTCAATGAAATATCCAGAAGAGGCAAATCCACAGAAACAGAAAGTAAGTGAGGGGTTGCCAGGGGCTGGGGGAGGGAGATGGGGAGTGACTGCTAATGCGTAGGGGGTTTCTTTCTGGGCTGATGGAAATGTTCTAGATAGTGGTGACGATCACACAATAGAGTGAATATATTTGATACTAAAAACCACTGACCTGGGGACTTCCCGGGAAGTCCTGTGGATAAGACCCTTCTGGGACTTCCCTGCTGGTCCAGTGGCTAAGACCATGAGCTCCCAATGTAAGGAACCTGGGTTTGACCCCTGGTCAGGGAACTAGATCCCACATGCTGCAACTAAGACCCTGTACAGCCAAATAAATAAATATTATTATTTTTTAAAGACTTTGTGCTTCTAATGCAGCAGGTGTGGGTTCGATCCCTGGATGGAACTAAGATTCCACATGGCACAGCCAAAAAATAAAAAAATTTATCTGTACACTTTAAATGGATGGATTGTATACCATGTGAATTACATCTCAATAAATGTTATAAAAATATACAAAGAGACCTGCCTACTGGAGATCACACGGAAATAAAAGTGCTCACACCTCAGAAAGAATCATATGAATCAAGAGGCAATGTTAAGAACAGATTGCTCTAGGCACACACCCAGAGAAAACCACAATTCAAAAAGATACATGCACCCCAGTGTTCACTGCAGCACTCTTTACAACAGCCAGGACATGGAAGCAGCCTCAGTGTCCATCAGCACAGGAATGGATAAAGAAGATGTGATACATATATACAGAGAATATTACTCAGCCATGAAAAGGAATGAAACAAGTCTTTTGTAGAGATGTGGATGGAACTAGAGTCTGTCATACAGAGTTAAGTAAGACAGAAAGAGAAAAACAAATATCGTATATTAGCACATACATGTGGACTCTAGAAAAATGGTACAGATGATCTTATTTGTAAAGCAGAAATGGAGACACAGAGAACAAATGTGTGGATACCGAGGGGGGTGGGGTGGAGTCTGGGATGAATTGGGAAATTGGGATTGACATATATACACTATTGATACTATGTAAATAGATAAATAAGAACATGCTGTATAGCTCAGTGCTCTGTGGTGACCTAAATGGGAAGGAAATTTTAAAAAGGGGGGCGGGGGGTGTGTGGAATACATGTATACACATAGCTGGTTCACTCTGCTGTACACAGAGACTAACACAATATCGTAAAGCAACTATACTCCAATAAGGGCCTCCCTGGTGGTTCAGCTGGTAAAGAATCCGCCTGCAGTGCAGGAGCCGTGGGTTCAATCCCTGGGTTGGAAGATCCCCGGGAGGAGGGCATGGCAACCTACTCCAGTATTCTTGCCTGGAGAATCCACATGGACAGAGGAGCCTGGTGGGCTATAGTCCCTGGGGTCGCAAAGAGTGGGACACAACTGAGTGATTAAGCACAGCACGGTGCATACTCTAATACAAGTTTAAAAAAAAAAAGAATGGATTCCTCCCTGGCTCTGGATCCCTGCATAGCTCCCATCTTCCCTCACTGATCTGGTGCCAGGACTAACTACCACCCCAGCCTCACCCTGCACAGTCTCTAGTCTGGCTTATGCTGATCCTCTTGCCCCACATTCCACCCCCGGACATCCTACCCAGCCCACAGACCCTTCTCAAGGCCTCGAAGCCCTGCATGGCCGTCTCCTCTCCACTCGGAACTCACTGTGCCCTTCTCTGACCACCACCCTCTATCCAGCCCCGCTAACTTTTTTTATATTGGGGTGTGATTGCTTTACAATATTGTGTTGGTTTCTGCTGTACAATGAAGTGAATCAGCTGTTTGTATACATACGACCCCTCCCTCCTGGATGGCTCTCCCAGCATCCCCATCCCACCCATCTAGGTCATCACAGAGCACTGAGCTGAGCATCTTGGGCTACACAGCAGCTTCCCACTAGCTATCTGTGTTACACATGGTAGTGTATACATTTCAATCCTCCTCTCCCAATTTGTACCCCCCTCCCCTTCCCCCACCCTGTGCCGACATGTCTGTTCTCGACCTCTGTGTCTCTATTCTTGCCTTGGAAATAGGTTCATCCGTCCATTTTTCTAGATTCCACATATATGCGTTAATATATATTTGTTTTCTCTTTCTGACTTACTTCGCTTTGCATGACAGATTCTAGGTCCATCCACGTCTCTACAAATGACCCCATTTTGTTCCTTTTAGTGCCAGCCATGCTAACTTTTAGATCGATTGAATCAAGTCAAGTTCATGTCCCTCATTTGTCAGATAAGCACCTATTACCAAAGAGACGGACAGGCCCCAAGTCACACGGCAGCAGGTGACAAAGCCACCACTACCTGCAGCTTCCCTCTTTGTGTGACAAGCATCCTGAATGCCACTCAGCTCCAAGGGATGGTGTCAAGCCCCCAGAAGACGCCCTGAGTTCAGGAACAGACGCTGCAGAGAAGCTTAGTGGGCTAGTCATAACTGCTACTGGATTTTACTCCTGTTTCTGCCCCATCTCCGTGGAGCCAGAAAGGAAGCTGAAACCTACCGGCAGCCAGCCCAAGGAGGTGTGAAGTGTCCTTGTCCGAAAGAGATCTGGAGCAGGGCTCAGAGTCTTGTGGCTAAGGGTGATGTCCTCAGGACCCAGGCTTGGACCAGCCAGAGATAGCCTGAGCTCCCATGGGGCTCAGGAGGCTGAAAGGGGTACCCAGGGGAGGTGGGAGGGAGTGGCCACCCCAAGCTTCGCCTGCTGGCTCCTCCCCTGCATCCCAAGGCTATCAGCCTGGTCCAGCCCTCACCTTTCTTGCCTGGATTACCGCCAAGGGCTCCGGACAGCCATGGCTGCCATTGTCTCCTCGGTCAGCTGTCCTCCATGTGCACTCAGAGCTGATCCTCTCACTGCCCTGCTGAAACCCCATGAAAGAATCCACATCCTTCACCGCTCAGAGTTCTGCGTGTGGCATTCTCAACCCTGACTCTCTGACGCTGACGACAGCTGTTGTCCTGCCTGGCCTGCATATCTCTGGGCTGAGTCACGGCAGTTTGCCTCTGGAGAAACTCCTCTTTCCTACTCTCCGTGCATGCGGCTTAGACTGGCACCATCATGGATAGCTATGTGCTCAGAAATGGACAACATGTATAATCTAGACCTCAGACCACAATGATTGATTCAGGTGAGGTCATGAGAAGGTTCCTGAGAATTTTGATGAGAATTTGAGAAAGAAGCAATTTCTTTCCACTGGGGTTGCAAAGCTGGTTGAGTTCTAGGGACCACTATGTGGCAAGAGGCTGCCTGAGAATGACACCAACACAGAGAGAATGACTGAAACAAATTCCTGCCAGCGTCATCAGAGCACCTGGAACCAGCTATACCTGAAGCTATCATTAACTCAAAGCTTTTACTTACACAGTCCCAAATTCCTTTTTTTTTTTAATCCTTGAACCATTTTAAGTTAAGCTTTTGTCAACTGTAGCTAAAACAAGATTCTACTCCAGTTTCCCTTTTAAGACATCTCTCTCTTCCTCTCTATCTGTATCTCAGAGGTTCTTGTCTTTCAAAGAACCTAGGAGTGTATGGCCCAAATTCACAAGACATTTAATGACTCTGCTGGGACTTGAGCCAGCCTGATGGAAAGCTCGTCTATTTTACCTCCCTCACCTGGAACCCAAGAGACCAGCACAGTGCCTGCAAACTGGAAAGTCAAAAAATATGTGCTGGAAGAAATGAGAAGCTCTGAGCTTTCCTCTAACAGTTCATTACACTTCTCTGAAACAGTATATCCATCTTCTACATCTGTCTGTTAACATCTTAGCATTATTATCACTGACATTCGGCTGAAGCAACAGCTGGTCCATGAAACTCCATGCCACCCCCATCAGGATTAACTGCCCCATCTCTATGTTCCTGGAATATCCGAGCAGCACATCTACGTGGGAGATACCTTTGGTGCCCTGGGTCGCATACTGGGCCCACCCGGATTTCCGCTGCAGCTGTGGTGTGGTTCCATTCATGTGGACCGAGCCCCACCTCAAGCACACACCAGATGTCTTTCCTTTTTTAAAAATATTTACTTCATTTATTTATTTGGCTGCACTGGGTGTTAGTTGCCACATGTGGGATCTTAGTTGCAGCATGCAGCATCTAGTTCCCTGAGCAGGGATCAAACTCAGGCCCCCTGGATTGGGAGCTTGGAATCTTAGCCACTGGACCACCAGGGAAGTGCCCTGTCTTTCCATTCCGCCCCCCACCCCCTGGCCCCCAGTTTCTGCTCCACAAGTTCTGCCTGGGAGTACTAGGAGGGATACACCCATGGGGACGCCCCCTCCCCCTAGTAATTGGGGACAGGCATTTGTAGATCACTGCTCTTTCTCCTCCAGAAAGACTGTTCTGGGAGGCCTTCTCTGAGGTCCCAGAGGGACTGAGCTTCCCCGTGGTGACTTCAGTGACACACCCTCAAATTCCCTTTTCCTCCTTCCCTGTCTCAGTTCTCTGGTCTTTGCGATCAATCACCTCCCCAGTTAACCTCCTGCCCACATTTCTCTTCTCAAGCTCTGCCTCGAGGGAACCAGACTGAGACAGCTTCTTAGTGCGAAGACACTCCCATCCCACCTTGAGTGTGGCTGGCTGGGGTCCAAGACTTTCTCCTGCACTGGGCTATAGGCTCCTCAGACCTCCACAGCGCCCAGCACAGTGCTCGGAGACAAAAGCCAAACTCCACTCTGTAGCGCTGGCCACTGCCAACCTCTCTGACCTCTTTCAGACCCTCTCCCTCCCCGTCAGCTTGCACACCAGCCATCCTGGCCTTTTTTTTTTTTTTGGCTGCACCATGTGGTATGTAGGCTCTTACTTCCCTGGGATCAAACCCTTGCCCCCTGCATTTGAAGGGCAGAGTCCTAACCACTGGACCACCAGGGAAGTCCCTCACCCTTTCTTTCTTATTCTTCCTTGACTGCACTGCAATTTCCCCTGCCACAGGGCCTTTGTACAGCCACCCCCCTTCACCTAGTTTACTCTCATTCTGTCCATCACCTCCTTGGCAAAGCCTTTTTGACTCCCTCAGACTATCATGGTAATAATATCAGCTAACACTCTCAATGAACTAACTCATTTAATTCTCATAAGAGCGATCTGGGAGTAAGTACTCTTATTAGTATTCCCCCTTTTTTTTTTTTGGCCAAACCATGTGACTTATAAGATCTCAGTTTCCTGAGTGGGAATTGAACTCAGGCCACTGCAATGAAAGTGCCAAATCCTAACCACAAGGCCACCAGGAAACTCCCTAGTATTCCCATTTTAGAGATGAGAAAACTGAGATGCAAAGAGACTAAGTAATTTTCTAAAGTCATGGCAGCAGTACGGAATGGGCTAGATACGAACCGAAGCACACCGGCTCTGGAGTCCGCGTAGCTGGGGCATTCAGGCACTCTGGCTCTCCTTTAACATAAATCGCTGGTTTGCTTTTTGGGATATGATTCATATACCATAAAATCCACTCTTTTGAAGTATAAAAAGCAGAACACATTTTAGTGCGTTCAAGGCTGTGCAACTATCACCATTATCTAATTCCAGAAATATTTCCATCGCCCTCAAAAGAAACCCTGTACCCATTAGAAGTCACACCTCACTCTCCCCTCTCCCAGTCTCTGCAACCATCAATATTCTCTCTCTCTCTTTGGATTTGCCTATTCTGGATACTTCAAACAAATGACTCGTACAGCATGTGGCCTTTTGTCTGGCTACTCTCACTTAGCATGCTTTTGAGGCTCATCCAAACTGCAGCACGTCTCAGTATTCCATTCCTTTTTATGGCTGAATAATATTCCACGATGTGGACACACCACATTTTATCTAGTCACCAGCTGATGGACATGTCGGTGGTTTCCACCTCTTGGCTGTTGAGACTAGAGCTGCTATGAATACTTGTGTACAGGTCTTTCTAAAACTATATTCTTTACTTGGCTGTGTTGGGTCTTAGATGTAGCACATGGGCTTCTTTAGTTGTGGCACACGGGCTCCAGAGCATGCAGGCTCAGTACCTTCAGCACACAGGTTTAGATGCCCTGTGGCATATGGAACCTCAATCCCCTTACCAGGGATCAATCCCTGCATTATCTCCTGCATTGGAAGGCATTCTCCCAACTGTTGGACCACCAGGGAAATCCCGGTGTACAAGTCTTTAGGTCAACACATATCTTCAGTTTTCTTGGACATATACCTAGAAGTAGAATTGCTGGGTCATATGGTATATTAGGGCTTCTAAGGTGGCTCAGTAGGTAAAGAACCTGCCTGAAATTGCAGGAGAGGCAGGAAGCGTAGGTTCAGTCTCTAGGCCGGACAGATTCCCTAGAGGAGGGCATGGCAACCCTCTCCAGTATTCTTGCCTGAAGAATCCCATGGACAGAAGAGCCTGGTGGGCTACAGTCCATGAGGTCGCAAACAGTCGGACACAACTGAAGCAACAGCACGCATGCACGCATGGTATATTATGTGATTATCTGTCTAATGTCTGTCTCTCATACTGGCTGTAAGCCACATGTGGACAGGAACCAGGTCTCCACTTCATCCCCATGCCTACAACATAGTCAATAATTATTTGAATGAACGAACAAACAGCAGACGCCCAGTAACCACCAGCGAGCTGGGTATCCTGGGCTAGAATGCTGGGAGTCCTGGATTCCAGGCCCAGCACTACCTCTGCCCAGCTGTGTGTCTCCTGGCCAGAAGCTGGCTCTCTCTGGGCTTCCCATTTCGCTCAAGTGTAATGGCGAAAGCAAGGCAGCCTGGCCCACCTCGAGCCAGCCTACAGAGGCCAGATTCCCACTCACCACAGGCTCCTCCTCTCCATTTTGGTTGAGTTCGCCTTGCAGCCTCTCTCGCAGCTTCCCAAGTTCCGCCCGCAGGCTGCCCATCTCCTGCTCCTTGGTTTGCAGATCTGCCTCCAGTTCTACCTTCTGTTCAATCAGAGCCTTCCCCTGGGCCTCTACCACTGTGACACGATGCCGGAGGTCATGGTTGATTTTCATCAGCCGGGTCTGCTGCTGCTGCAGCTGTAGAGAGAGAAAGCCCACTGGACGAGGCTGCCACATACAGTAGCTCATGCTGTGCATCGAACAAGGGCAAACTGTCTACAGGCATGCCATTCATACTGTACATGCTTTGATTTGCTTGAAATTTGTTCACATTCTTATAACTCTGTTGATGCTAGAGATGGGCACTTTATATATTTACTATGATAATTTGGATGGCATCACTGACTCAATGGACGTGAGTCTGAGTGAACTCCGGGAGTTGGTGATGGACAGGGAGGCCTGGCGTGCTGCGATTCATGGGGTCGCAAAGAGTCGGACACGACTGAGCGACTGAACTGAACTGAACTGAACTGATGATAATTTTATGACAGGTGGAAGATAAGTGTCTTGTTAGTATATTATGACAATTTCCCAACAGATGGAAGTAACACGCTTTGAGAAAGGGGTGTCTTTTTTTTTATTTAAGCAGAGACAAAGTATAGGTTTTGGAGGGGCCGGGACAATGCAGGGGCATGAAAGGGGTGAACTGGAGGAAGCCTCAGGGTCAGAAAAAGGCTGACCAGGCCCTGGAACTTCCTCGGTGTGTGTCAACAGTGAGGTCACTGGGCATTGCCACGTTCCCTCCTACCGTTCCAATGAAGACTTGGCCGGGGGGCCTACCCATGGCAACTGTTTCAGGGCTGGGCCCACCAAACCACGGGCAGGATCCCTACATCATGGAGCCCATGGAGTGAGACCAAGAGGGAGAAGGGGAGCTTTTGGAGGGGGGAGGATGGAGTCCCTTGCTGGTACCTACCGGGGTGGACATGGCAGGCGGGGCTCAGCACTTACCGCCTCAACATCCTCATTCTTCAGCCCCAGCTCCCGATCCTTGGCACGGATCTCATCTCGCTGTTTGTCCACCACCTCCTTCAGCTTCTTCATCACCTGCCTCTCCCGCTCTGACATGCCTAGAGAGGGGCGAGAGGGACCAGCAGGTGAGTCTACCTCCCTCCCCTGCTTAAACCATCAGCAGAGATTTCCCTGGTGGTCCAGTGGCTAAGACTCTGCATTCCCAATGCTGGTGGCGTGGGTTAGATCCCTGGTCAAGGAACTAGATCTCACATTTCCATTTTACGGCAGAGAATTTGCATGTACAACTAAGACCTGGAAAAGCTAAATAAATAAATATTCTAAAAATGTTCATAGCAGCATTATTTGTAATAGCCTCAAACTGGAAACTGCCAAAATGTCCATCAATAGTAGGATGAATAGATAAATCTTGAGAGTAACAGGCAATGGAATGCTTCACAGCAGTGAAAAACAGTGACTACCAGCTCCATTTGAAATTGATAAAGTCAGTTATTTCTCCAGACACTCCCTGCTCCTCAAAGGATACTCTTCAGCTGGAGTCCTGACTGTCAGGCCCCCAGACTGCTGATGGGGAATCACAGGGTCATCTGAGGGTTCTGGGCACTGGGTATCCCTCTCTCAAAACTCCTGGGCAACTGCTGTGAGGCAGAACCTGGGCCTGGGGTAGGGAACAAGAAGACATGACTAACATTTCCAGAAAAACCACACCTTAGACACAATGCAAGAGCGAGTGTGTGTGTGTTTATCTCTGTCTGTGTAGGGGAGGGGGTGCTGAAATCAGGTGCAGGCAGTCTGTGAAAAAGCCACAAAAACGTTTGCTGCCTGCTCTCTGAGTCCCCATCCTGCAAAGCCCCGGGGCAGGAGTATCAGGGGCTTAGCTCAATCAATTTAATCCTTGGCGGGGCACATTCCACTCTGGAGAAATCAGATGAGTAGAACTCAAGTGAGATGGGGGCAGGGAAGCACGAGGTCTGGAGAAAGGAAATCTGTATTTGGGACCCACCTACATCTGAGTTCCCCAACCAGGGACTGAACTTAGGCCACCAGAGTGAAAGCAGCCAGTCCTAACCACTGGACCACCAGGGAATTCCCAAAGGAAGGATTTTTCCTTTTTGGCCACACCTCATGGCTTGCAGGATCTCAGTTCCCAGGCTGGGGATTGAACCTGGGCCATGGCAGTGAAGGTCCAGAATCCTAACCACTAGCCACTAGGGAACTCGCCATCCATCACCTTCATAGGTGTTGGTGGCTGTAGGATAGAGCAGTCAGGGAACAAATAGTCAAGGGCTGGGAGCCTGGGCCTAGGTTACTTGGACTCATTAGCAGCTGACCTGGTGCCTGTTTTCTGACTTGCAAATGGGGGTCATGTGGTGGCCCCATCTGGGGGACTCTTGTGAGGCTGCATCTGTAAATCTACGTGAAGTACTCACAACAGGCCTGGCACAGAGTGAGTGTCTCCAAGCGTCATCTTATTTATACAAGAGAAATACCAGCTCTCCCTGCTCCAAACGCTCTGCTAAAACAGAGTCCAAGAGTGCTGGAGAAGCGGCTTGAAAAACTAAAAGGTTAAGTGTTTTGAAGAGATTCACAGACACGGGTAAAAGCCGGGAGTCGTGTTGTTACTCCCTTGGTCGTGTCCAACTTTTTGTGACCCCATGGCCTGTGGCCTGCCAGGCTCCTCTGCCCATGGGATTTCCCAGGCAAGAATACTGGAGTGGGTTGTCATTTCCTTCTCCAGGGGATCTTCCCAACCCAGGGATCCAACCTATGTCTCCTGTGCCTCCTGCCTTGGTAAAGGATTCTTTACAATCTGAGCAATTATTTAAGTCACCCGGCAATTCAAGACTCTGGGAGCTAAATTAACGAGACATTCAGGGGACTTCCCTGCTTCTCTAGTGGCTAAGACTCCATATTCCCAATGCAGGGGGTCTGGGTTCGATCCCTGGTCAAGGATCTAGATACTACATGCCACAACTAAAGATCCTGCATGCTGCAATGAATATCGAAGATCCCAAATGCTGAAACTAAGACCCAGTGCACCCAAATAAATAAGTAAATAAAAATATTTAAAAAAAGAAAGTGCACCCTTGTGCCTAAGGGCAGGGAGACTCTTGGGTGTAACTTACACTCCAGAGCTCGCTGCCCTGCAAGGACTTTATTTGGATTCCTCCTTTCCCTGTCCTGATCCCTCCACTTCCCCCAAGAGTCTTTTCTATGGGGCACTTCCTTAATAAGTCACCTGCAGAGGAACATCCTCGTCTCAGGGTCTCCTTATAGAATATGCTGATATAAACAGAGCTTAGCTCATTCTATCCTCAGAATACTTTACAAAGTAGGAATCCTGCTGTTCCCACTGTACAGTTGAAACTGCGGTGCACAGTAGCTAGTGAACTTACGCAAGGTCACACAGTTGATGAGCGGTACCATCAGGGTTCAGAATTCAGGCACTGCTCAGGATTCTAGACAGTGCATTAAAAAGCAGAGACATCACTTTGCCAACAATGGTCCGTCTAGTCAATGCTATGGTTTTTCCAGTAGTCATGTATGGATGTGAGAGTTGGACCATAAAGAAGGCTGAGTGCCAAAGAAGTGATGCTTTTAAACTGTGGTGCTGGAGAAGACTCTTGAGAGTCCCTTGGACTTCAAGGAGATCAAACCAGTCAAGCCTAAAGGAAAACAACACTGAACATTCATTGGAAAGACTAATGTTGAAGATGAAGCTCCAATACTTTGGTCACCTGATGCAAAGGTCCAACTCGTTGGAAAAGACTCTGATGCTGGGAAAGATTGAAAGCAAAAGGAGAAGAGGGCAGCAGAGGATGAGATGGTTAGATAGCATCACTGACTTAAAGAACATGAATTTGAGGAAACTCTGGGAGACAGCAGAGGACACAGGAGCTTGGTGTGCTGCAGTCCATGGGGTTGCAAAGAGTCAGACACGACTTAGCAACTGAACAACGACAACGAGGATTGAAACTCAGGTAGCCTTGCTCCAGGGTCCACACTCTCACAACCACTATCACCCCTCAAAGTGCTATATGTAAAATACACATCAGCCATCAATGGATGGGTGGATCAACAAAGTGTGGTCTATCCATACAATGGGATATTATTCTGCCTTAAAAAGGAAGGAAATTCTAACACATACAACATGGATGACAGTCAAGGACATTTATGCTCAGTGAAGTAAACCAGTCACAAAAAGACAGATATCACATAATTCAACCTCCGTGACATACCTGGAGTAGTCAAAATCATAGAGACAGAAAGTAGAATGCCAGGGGCTAGGGGAGGGAGGAATGGAGAGTTATCGTTTAACGGGACAGAGTTTTAGATCTGCAAGATAATATACCTAAGACTTTCCTGGTGGTGCAGCGGATAGGAATCCATTTGCCAGTGCAGGGGACACAGGTTCAATCCCCGGTCTAGGAAGACCCCACCTGCCACGGAGTAACTAAGCCTGCGTCCCACAACTACCTACTGAGCCCAAGCTCTAGGGCCTGCAAGCCACGACTACTGCGCCGGCATTCCTAGAGCCTGTGCTCCGCAACAAGAGCAGGCCCTGTTCAGAGCAACTAGAGAAAGCCCTAGCACAGCACTGAAGACCCAGTGCAGTCAAAAATAAAAAAATAAAAATAAAACATACATGTTGAAGGATGATACCGTGGACCTATTGGTTTAAATAAAAATACTAATGGAATTACTTTCACCTTTTTACTTTTTTAAATGCCACCCCTAGAAAAATTATAATCATATCTGTGACTTGCCTCCATTTTTTCGTAAAAGGTAAAAGATGTTCATGATTCAAAGAGTAATGAGAATATTGCCTTATATATATTTTTTTGAACAGTGCTGTTCTCAGCTTCCCTTCAGAAAATGGCTAAGTGGTCAGTCTTCAGCCTCTCCTAGAGACAAGAGTTGTTTGTCCAGAGCCCAGGAGTTTTTCTCTAGAGGTCTGAGCATATTTTTGTACCCCCACCCCCCAGTCCCATCGCTTCCGTATCTGTAATTCATCTCAGCATGTGCTAACTAGTAGTTTCCAAGTGCTGACGGGACGGTTTCCAAATACAAGAGGCAGCGAAGTGCTTTTTCATTTGGAGACTTTCGGGGAGCAGGAGTCAAGAGACTGATGGCTGCTCTGAGCCCAGGGCCCAGTATCGATGGCTGGGCAAGCAGCGCTGTTCCAGGCAGGGTTGGCTCTTATTCTTGTTTTGTTTTTCTTTTTCAATGATATTATTTATTTAGTTATTTGGGCTGTGCTGGGCCTCCCGGCTGTGTGGGCTTTTCTCTAGGAGCAGTGAGCAGGGACCCCTCTGTAGTGGTGGTGCTTGGGCTTCTCACTGCGGTGGCTCCTCTTGCTGCAGAGCACAGGCTTCAGTAGTCTCAGGGCTCGAGTTCAACAGTTCAGCTGCAGCTCCCAGACTCTAAAGTACAGGCTCAGCAGTTGTGCCTTAGTTGCTCCACAGCATGTGGGATCTTCCTGGATCAGGGATGGAACCTGTCTGTGTCTCCTAAATTGGTAGGTGGATTCTTTATCCCTGAGCCGACAGAGAAGCCCTCTTTTTTTCTTTTCATAGTGTTTTTTAAAAATTATTTTTTGGCTGCCCTGCATGGCGTGTGGGATCTTCGTTCTGCAACTAGGAGTCGAACCCGCACCCCCGGCCATGGAAGCCAGAGTCTCAACCACTGCACCGCCAGGCAAGTTCCAGGGCCGGCTCTTCTAAGCAGGCACCCCACCCCCCTCACCCCCTATATCTCTAGTTTCCCCCAACTGGTGCCGGACACACAGTCTGACTTCATGGGAGCACCTCTCCCCAGGAACCCTCTGTCCTGTGTCTGTTCCTCTCCCAGGTGGAAGAAGTGCTCTTGTCCCTGTTGTGTTCCCATGGCTTCCCGTGCAAAATAAAAATAACTGTGAGAGGCATGCCTGGCATCCGCCCAGTTTCTCCACTTGGGTGGGGGCTGCAGCCGTGCAGAACACCCGAGCCTCCCTGAGCTCAGCCCTGGGAGCTGGACCCACGTGAGATGCCAATTAAGTGCGTCTCAGATGGCACCTGTGTGGGCTGTCTGATGAAGAGCCCCGCAGGGATGCGGAGAGCCGAGGCACAGCCCTCCCACACGGAGCATGCCGCGTACACACAGATGCAACAAGCCCCGAGAAAGCAGCTCCGGGTGATGGGACCCACAGCTGGCAGGCCCGAGGCCTCTGGGGCATCACTGGGGCAGGCAGGGGAGTTCCCACATCACCCCTAGAGCCCGCTGGGTGACCTCTAGAAATGTCACGAACCAAAAGATGGCTAAGGGTGCCTGATGAAGTTCAACAGTTACCCCAGGCTGCAGCAATTCCACTTCGAGGTATATACCTCTCGAAGCACCGCAAACAGGGACTTCCCTGGTGGTCCCATGGATAAGACTCCACGTTCCCAATGCAGGGGACCTCGGTTCCACCCCTAGTGGGGGAACTAAGAGCCCAAATGCCTCAACTAGAGAAGCCTGAGTGCGGCAATGAAGACACAGGACAGCCACAATTTATTTAAAAGAAAACAAAAAACACCGAAAAGATTATGTCCACATAAAACATACACCAGAGCCTTCACAGTGGCACTCTTTACAACAGCTGAAAGTCAGAAACAACCCCGCGTCTGTAGGTGGAGGCATGGATGAAAACAAAACGTGGTCCAAACAGACAAGGGAATATTATTAAGCCATGAAGAGGAAGGCTGCACCTCCTCAGCCTGTTTTCCTCCTCTTTTTCAAAAAGGAGACTGGATAACAATAGCTCATAGTGACACTAGTTAAAAACTTTCAGAGTGTGGGCACCGGGGACTATTTTAAGCAGTTTACATGTATTAATTCACTTAATCCTCACAGCAATCTGATGACAGGGACAGGGTTATCTGCCCCATTTTCACATGGGGCACTTAGGCACACCAAGGTCAAATGACTGGAGCAAGGTCACTCAGCAGGTAAATAGCAGGTTAGGAATCACCCCTGGTTAGCACACTTTGAGCACCAATGCTTATCACCGCTAAGACTTCTGTTTTCACTGCACCGTTCATGTCTCAACAAAGGAAACCCATGGGAAAGAGGACAGCAGCACCTGGATCAAACATTTCCCTTCTCCTTGGTCCCTACAGTCCTTATATAGTGTGGTACTTTACTCACAAGAGTTGTAACCTCTGAACTTCAGGTCTCCTCCCTGGAAGTCCATTCCCCTTCATAACAAACATGAGGAGGGGTTTGTGTCAGGACCCAGGGAGTTTACTCAGACTAAAGAGATGGGTCTAGGACTTCCCTGGTGGTCCAGGGGCTAAGACTTCAAGCTCCTAATGCAGGGGGCCCAGGTTTGATCCCTTTTCAGGGGACTAGATTAGACATGCTACAACTAAGAGTTTGCCTGCGGTAACTAAAGATCTCAAGTGCCCTAAGCTGAAGCAGCTCAACCGGGACCAGACCAAATCTCTGTGTTTGCTTCCCCAGCACTGGCAGAGGGCCTGGAGTGAAGGTTCTAGATAACTGTTAGTAGGATGAATGACAGCTGGGGTGCTCCAGCACCATTAAGATCTGGGTGGCCATCCTGGTTTGCTCATTGTTAAACGTGTGCCCATGACAGGTACCTCAAATCTCTTCCTAGCACACTCAGAATAAAATCCAAATCTAGGTCTCTAAGGGGCTATGTGATCTGATTCCCTGCTGGCCCCTCTGACTTCTTCTTTAACCACCTTTGGCCATGATCATCTTCTGTGATGCTGGTCTCCTTGGCTTTCCATAAACAGTCAGAGTGTGGCCTTCGTACCTTCCTTCCCCCCAAGATATTTACATGGCTCGCTCCAAGACTTAACTAGGGCTCAGATGTCACCTCACAGAGAGGCCCTCTTTGATCACTGTATCTAAAAAAGCTCCCCACCAAGTCAACTCTATCCTATTCCACCCACCTTCCTTTTCAGTTCTTCCACAACCTGGGTCAGAATCAGGACTGTGTTATCTGTTTACATATTTATCATCTATCTCTTCTGCACTACAACATCAGCTTCACGAGGGCTGGGGTTTTGTCTTGTCCAAGGTGTATCCCCAGTGCCTAGAAAAGCATCTGGAAAAGTGAGGAGCCTCCAACCATTTATTAAATGAACCTCGCAGTTTCATCACCTGTGAACCAGGCTACACAATTTCTCTCGGGCAGAGTGATGGCGGGAATGGCTTCCTCAGGGGCACAGCGGTAAATAACCCGCCTGACAATGCAGGAGACACAGGTTTGATCCCTGGTCTGGCAAGATCCCCTGAAGGAGAAAATGGTCACCCACTCCAGTATTCTTGCCTGGGAAATCCCATGGACAGAGGAGCCTGGTGGGCTACAGTCCTTGGGGTCCCAAAGAGTTGGATATGATGGAGCACGCACGCCTGGCATGTGATAAATGCACGTGACATGAGACACAGTGCTCGGGGACCAGTCTCAGGACTCACTGGTGATGCTGGTGACGACGATGGGAAAAGCTTTTCCCCTCACCTCCCACGCCAGCCCCTCCCTCTTACCTTCATGCTTCTGGAACTCCTCCTCGGAGAAGCTGACGTCTTTATGGGAGAGGTTGGTCATAAGCTGCTTGTTCTCCTCCTGCAGCTGGGCGATCTGAGAAAGGAGGTCTTGTGCTTCCCCTCGCCACACGTCCTCCACCAGCTCCAGCTCCTGCAAGGGTGAGGGGCCGGTGTGGGTCACTCACTGCCTGCCCAGGGCAGCAGCCTTACCCACCCCGCCCCGACATTCAGCAGCAGCTCAGAGATGCTGGAGCTTTGGGGTTGTTCCCTTCTCCGCGAGAACCAGGTGAGCAGTTCAGGCATCACCAGCCCACAAGGCAACTTCACAAAAACTAGAAAGTGCTGTTCCTCTGGGCAAAGCCCGCACTTACACTGTTAGGACCCAGCCAGGTTAGAACTGCCCTGAAGACAACCATGGCCCCAGATCTGCACCTTTTAACAACCCAGACAGGAGACAGAGGATGGAGGGGCAGCCCCAGGTTACAGGGGCCTGAACGTGCTTGCCCTCTGGGGAGGTCACATCCCTGATCCTCGGACAGACTTTCCATCCCAGCTGGACACACCTCTTTCCAAGAGGCAGAGAGGGCTGCAAAGATCCCAGGGATGCTCCCTGGCCCCGAAGCTCCTAGTATACCTGAAACAGGCACCCCTTCAAGTAGCCTTGAGCAACTAGCTTTAGAATTCTGAGCCTCAGCTTGCCTTAGCTGGGGAGGCCTAATATCAAGGCTCACAGTGAAGAAAACAAAAACACTAATTTGAAAAGATACACGCATCCCTCTGTTTACAGTCACATTATTTACAATCAAGATCTGGAAGCAACCTGAATGTCCACTGATAGATGAGTGGATAAAGAAGACAAGGTCTATTTACACAATGGAACATTACTGAGCTGTAAGAAACAATGAAATCTTGCCATCTGTGACACCGATGGACCTAGAGGGTATGATGTTAAGTGCAATGAGTTAGACAGAGAAAGACAAATACCATATGATTGCAGTTATTTGCAGAATCTGCAAAGCAACACAGATTCAGAGAACAAACAGGTGGTTGCCAGAAGGGAGGGGACTGGAGAGGGAGTGAAATACGTGAAAGGGGTTAAGAGGTACAAACCTCCAGTTACAAAATAAATAAGCCACGGGGATGTAATATATAGCATAAGGAATACAGTCAACAGTATTGTAATAACTTTGCATGGGGACAGATGGTTCTTAGATTTATCATGGAGATCGTTTCATAATATATGCAAATGTCAAATCACTACACTGCACACTTGAGACTAATATATAATATTGTGTGTCAACTATGTTTCAGTAAAAAAAAAATAAAGGCTTACTGGTTGAACGTGAGGATAAACAAGATGCCTATTAAATAATCTTGTGGATGGCTATAATCAGAGAAATGCTGTAATCAGAGAAACAGATAATAACAAGTGTTGGCAAGGATGTGAAGAAACTGGAAACCCCCCTGCATCACTGGTAAGAATGTAAAATGGCGCAACCCCTGTGGAAAACAGTCTGGCAGTTCCTCAATAAGTTAAACATAGTTACCATATGACCCATCCATTTTACTTGTAGGGTCTGAGAAATGAAAACATGTGTCCACACAGAAACATGTATATGAACCTTCACAGCAGCATTACTCATAATTGCCCAAAGGCAGAACCAACTCAAACGTCCATCAGTTGATGAGCAGGTACATAAAATGTGGTGTATCCACACAACGGAATGTAATTCAGACAAAAGGAATGAAGCACTGACACAGGCTACAACTTTGATGAACCTTGAAAATGTGATGCTGAGCAAAAGCAGCCAGACACAAATGGTCACTCAATGTGTAACTCTGTTGATGAGAAATGTCCACGATACAGATGGACATACAAAATCCACAGATACAGAAAGTATACTGGGAGCTTGGCAGGGGCAGAAGGATTGGTGGAGAATAAGGAACGACTGTTAATGGGCCTGGGTTTTCTTTCTGGAGTAATGAAAATGTTCTAAAACTGACTGTAACACAAGTCTGGGAAAAAAACTAAAAAAACATTGAATTATATGCTCTGAATGGGTGAACTGTATGGTATGTGAATTATATTCAATAAAGCTGTTGCCAAAAAAACAGGTATTTTGTAAGACCATTAACTGTATAGAATGCTTGCTTAAAACATGGATACTGGAGCCTGGTGACCTGAGCATGAATTTAATTTCTGCCACTTACTAGCTGATCTTGGACAAGTTTTTCAATATTTGAGTGCCTTGGAAATGAGGAAGATAATGTAATATTTACCCTGCAGGTTTTCATGAGGATTAAATGGTTAATATATGTAGATATTTGGAATTGTGCCCAGTACCCAGAAAGTGCAACATATGTCTGCTGATTTCTGGTCCTCCTGCAACCCATCCCAAGCCGGCCCAGGTGGCCAGATGTCAGCATCGCCTCCGTTCATCTTTGAAATAAGTTCCTAAATCCCATCGCCTTCATCAGGAAGCCTGCTGAACTTGGGAAATGAGAGGTAATAACTTAAGTATTCATATAGCTGATTCAAGGTCACCAGGGGAGGTGAAGGGTGGGGCCAAAGGGCAGAAGCAGTGATTGAAAGATGGAGTGGCCATAGGACCTTCCCACATGCAGGTATGAACTGGAAGTAGAGTCAGGCTCTTCCTGCCCCAGTCCTCTCTGCTCCCACCTGACAAAGGCTGGGCACACAGAGGGCCCCAGTGCTATCAGCCTATCAATCCAGTGTAACTGGCTGAAGGAGGCAGAAAGAGACGTCCACAACCTAATCCCCCTGGAACCTAAGAATATGTGACCTTGTGCAGCAAAAGGGACCCTGAGATGGGGAGAGGCTCCTGGGTTATCACAGGTGGACCCAATGTAATCACAAGGGCCCTTAAACATGAAAGAGGGAGGCAGGAAGGGCAGAATCAGAGATGAATGATGGGAGGACTTCCCTAGTGATCCAGTGGTTAGGACTCCACGATCCCATTGCAGGAGACGCGGGTTCAATCCCTGGTGAGAAAACTAAGATCCTGCATACAATGTGGTGACAGAAGCAGAGATCATAGTCAGAGATTTGACAGTGCCACACTACTGACTCTGAAGATGGAGGAAGGGGCCATAAGCCAATGGATGCAGGTGGACCCCAGAAGCTGGAAAAGGCCAGGAAATGGAGTCTCCCCTAAAGTTGCCAGAAGGAATGAATTTCCTGACACCTGGTTTTAACCCAAGTGAGATTCCTTTCTGACTTTTGACCTTCAGAATTTTATCCAGTATTCTTCACATTGACATTATTCATAGTATCATATTATCCAACATGATAATAAATTTGTGTTTTGAGTCAGTAAGGCTGAGATGGGGATACCAGACCACCTGACCTGCCTCTTGAGAAACCTATATGCAGGTCAGAAGCAACAGTTACAACCGGACATGGAACAACAGACTGGTTCCAAATAGGAAAAGGAGTACATCAAGGCTGTATAGTCATCCTGCTTATTTAACTTATATGCAGAGTACATCATGAGAAATGCTGGGCTGGAAGAAGCACAAGCTGGAATCAAGATTGCTGGGAGAAAGATCAATAACCTCAGATATGCAGATGACACCACCCTTATGGCAGAAAGTGAAGAGGAACTAAAAAGCCTCTCGATGAAAGTGAAAGAGGAGAGTGAAAAAGTTGGCTAAAAGCTCAACAT